>JARK01000111.1:65742-84781 GCA_000688135.1 Ancylostoma ceylanicum | reverse complement strand
TTATATCATAAATCATTTTCAATTGAACCCCTATGAACTGAATCCCCCCGTGCAGCTCTCCGGCTCTCCGCCCGCGGCTCTCCGCCGTTCGCCCGCTATTCGCCCGCGGCCGGTGCTGGCCAGTGCCCCAGCCGGCGGCAAAAAATCGCCGCCGCCACTGGCTGGCTGCCTGCAACCGAAAAGCAAACAAACACCGACTGGCACCAAAAAGCATCCACACAGAGCACAGAGATCATGCGGAGCGGCGAAGCGCAGACGCGCAGAGAAATAGCGAAATTTTAAAGAGAGCATGGTAGTGTGAGAGAGACGATAGATAAAAGGGAAAAAGAGCCAGGGAAAAAGGAGAAAGTATAGTAATCCGGATAAAAGTGTAGGATTACAAATGAACGGTTGTTTTCCAGGAGTGAGATTACTGGTGCCAAAAAAGCAAGGATACAATTTCTTGGATTTTTTTTTCGGAAAATTCCTTGTTTTACATGAGAAAAATATCCGAACTTTGGTCCGGAAAACCCTGTCGTTCACATTTCAAAAATTTCTTCTGAACAGGCTTATATTTCACTTTGGACAGGGTTATTCTTCTCTTTGAACAGGATTATTTTTTACCAGGTCGATTTTTACCGTAGTAGGTCTCCTACGAAAAAATATACAAAAGTTCTGTTGGAGTTATCATAAGTATGTAGTTTTTCGCGATTTAAAATAACCCTGTCCAACGTCCAAAAAATCTCTATAGTCACCCTGTCCAACGTCCGCACCAGCTACCCCCCCCCCCAGCCTTTCCACATTTCTTGACTCTCTGGGACCAAAGGTAACCCAAAACTGCTCTCTTTTCCTCTTCCTCCGCTCCTCTTTCTCTCTCTCTCTCTCTCTCTCTCTCTCTCTCTCTCTCTCTCTCTCTCTCTGGGAGAGTAATCTATTTTTCCCGGGAAATAATCCCTAAACTTTCAAGGGATAAAATTTTGGACCGCATATGCCGGAAAAGAACTCATTACGGGTCATCCAGCCTATAAGCGCTATATATGGCCCAAAACATCAAACCCATGCAATTTTTGAGTCTCTCGCGCCAAAGATTGAGGCAAAACGCTCTTGGCAGAAGAGAAAGCCAACCTTTTAACTAGGTTAAGCACATAAATTTATAAGGAGAAGAAATTTCGTGGCCAGCTATCCCAGAGCAAAAAAAAATTCCAAGAAAACCCACCCAATCCACGCTATATTTAGCCCCAGAGCAAACTTCATTTTAGTCCGGTACACTTTCAAACGACATACAATGTAAAACAGAGATCGGCAAATAACGCGCTTCCGTCGTCCACACTGCGATAGGTAAATATTGACGCGCTACGAGACCCATTCTAAAGCATCTCATCCTGGAAGGGTTAAAAACCCCAGCGGCTAAAATTAGCTCCCGTGCTGAACATGTTTTCCGCCGGAAAAATTGCACAGCGTTGCAAGATTTGCAGCTAATGCAGGAAGTTGTTCTTTGTGGATGGGGAAAATAAGAAAATTTTTGGGGGAAAGTTATTTATTTGTTTATATATCTTAGTGCAAATATTAGCGCGCGCTATGTTTAACCCGAGAGGCTTTGCCTTTTTTGATTCAAATTAACGTACAATCAACAAAGTCAAAATTTTCATTCCCAGTTTTAACCCGAAAAAGTCTCTTTTCTACCCTGGGTTAACCCAGTAAGCAAAAACTCCTATAAAACTGGAGAACCATCATCCAAAATATTATGGTTTCATTACATGAATTTCCCAAAGATATCTCATTTTTTATAAGGAAAATTCCAAAAAAGATTTTTTTGTGAAAAAGTTCTGGAAATTGGGCAGGCCATATAATGTCAAAGGATATGGTTGTACGTATTATATAGTTTCATGCCAAATTCAACGCTTGTCATGTCGAGAAAGAGAGAAAGAGAGAGAGAGAGAGAAAGAGAGGGAGAGAGGTAGAGATAGAGAGAGAGTAGCATGAATGTAGAGGGTGTAAGGAAGGAAAGGAATACGTATGTATGTATGTGGTATGTGGTCAAACACTTTCAGAGCAGTAGATCAAATTTGGTGAGTGCATTCTTGGAGAGAGAGAGAGAGAGAGAGAGAGAGAGAGAGAGAGAAGGGAAAGAGAGAGAGTAGTACTATTGTAAGGAGAGAGCAGAGCAGAAAAGCCTGATGTAGTGATTAAATAAATGATAAGCCAATCATACAGTGACCCTCAGAGAGACAGAGAGAGAGAGAAAGAGAGAGAGAGAGAGAGAGAGAGAGAGAGAGAGAGAGAGAATGGGAGTGACTTGAAAATCTAGGAAGAGGGTACAAAGAAGGAGAAGAAAATATGGCCATTGAATTCCAGGACATTGGATCACATTCAGTGAGTTTCATTTTGGAGAGAGAGCGAGTGAGAACGGGTGAAAGGGTGAGAAAAGGAGAGAAAAAGAGAGATGAAGAGAGGCAGAGAGTAGTACTGATGAAAGGAGTGAGCAGAGAAGCAAAAAAATTGCCTTAATGATGATAGAGATGATAAGTTAGACATAAAATTGCTTGTATTGGTGCAAAAAAAGGTAATTTTGCTATGAAATATGGTAATTTTCCGTGTAGATGATCATTGTGAATGGTGCACGATTATGAAAGAGATTGGGTGGATAACCGTGCCGCAAGTCATCCACGAAATCCGCCAGATATTTGAGCGCCCTTTGGAAAGTGGGGCAGTTGTTACACGGTTAAATTTATAAGAAAACATCAAAGTTAGTTATTACTCGAAAGCGTTCAAGCCGTAATGGACCAAAGATGAGCAATATGTAGGGTCAAAGTATAAACGCAAAGGATGCGTAGTTTTCGAGACGCGAAGATCATCGGCCACATGCAGCAGTTTTTACGTAGTTCTCGTCGTAGTAAACACATAGAAACACTTTCTATACGAAGCAATGACGGCGGCGGCGATGACGACGTCGCCGTCAGCGCCACGTATTCATTCGTAGGGGGTGATTTTGTATGGCGCGGTGCCAGGCGGCGTCGGCTGGCACCTCTCTTTCTCTCTCTCAGCGAACGCGAACGGACCGCGGTGCTGGCGACGACGACGAACGGTCGTCGTCGCAGCCGCAGCCGACGCCGCCGCCGTTCGAGCAACACGCGCTCATCAGNACAGGCCGTTGAAACATTCATAGCTGCAGCCGACGCCGCCGCCGTTCGAGCAACACGCGCTCATCAGAAAAGCATCACGAAATGTCACAGCGCGCACTGTAGCCGTGCGACGCAATATTACGGACCTGGAGATTACGCCGCGAGCCGTTCGTCAGAGGGACGCGGCCCCCGCGGCGTTGAGCTTTGAGCGCTGCTGGGATGAAATAGATAGTGTGCTAAATATGGCACCGCTCGCTAAGGTCAGTATAACCCACATTCAGACCGCGCCGGCGCAAGTTACCGACCTATTTTTGAGCCGATCAGTCACGTAATAGTGATATTTTACTCGTGCGATGCGAATGCTACTGTGATTTTGCGGCCTTTCACGGGGCGATGATTGACCCTCTTAGGTCCGCGGGCGGGCCAGTAGGGCAATGTGATTTCTAGAAGCGCTACATAGAGTACTACACTATTGGCAGCCAGTACTTCCTGGAGTTTACTGTACAGAACAACAGGAAGAGCTTGGAATGCGTGGATGGGTGGATTAAGTGGGATCAAAGATTAACGCCGCGGCTCATAAATCCAGGATTTTTCTAGCAACCACTACTAGGCTTAAAGCATGAGTAATCCTAAAGGGGTGGTCACATTTAGTGACCCATAGGGGGGAGGAGGTAAACCTCTCATCATTTAGCTGTATATACCATTAAAAAAAACGGCCATAGTACATGGAACATGTAAAAATTCTGGATAAATCCAGAGAAGCTTCTGGCTAAATCCAGAGTGGTGGAAAAATCGAAATTTTAAATTTTGTCATAAAAATTCATCAGTTTTTGGTCTGCTTTTGAGAGAGTAAGGTAATCCATGAGGTTTGTGAAGATTCTGGAGGAACGGCAATTGCCATTTTGTAGAGATATTTTTGACCGGAGTTCTGTGGATACTGGGCAAAATTTCCCCAAAAACTGGCAACATAGTCCTGAAAATTTATGGGTCGTTTCATTCAAAAGACATTACCCAAGGGAAGGAGCTCCAGAAATTTCTAGGCTTTTTTGAATAAAAATACATAAAAAAGGAATTCGTTACTGAACCACCTCGTAGGGGGGGGGGGGGCAGGGACCAAAATAATTGCCTGGTTTGGATTTTCTTTTTGAAATAATGCCCACACCCATAAGTAGCCTTACTTCTCGTTATTTTTAGAGGTCAGCCCCTCAGCTGTTATAGTGGGACACGGGATGATCCCACTGTCGAGAAGAAAACCTCTAGAAGTCCCCCCGCGGACCCCAACGCAGAAGCCCTCGCCCGCAAAGTGAGAACAGCTACTACAAGAAAGTGAATGCGCGACGAGAGGTCCGCCGCCGGCGCGGACCGATCCGGCTCGCAGCCGGCGGCGGCGGCGGCGGTGGCGGACGAGTGCCATGGCGGTCGAGCTGAGCTGAGCGCACATGCGCACTGCTCACTGGACTGGCTACTAGTATCGGATGTGTTGTTTACTCGTTGTTTACTGCTGGTGCTTGTGTGTGTTCGTCGTCGTCGGTGGCCGACCTCTGCTCGTTCGTTCGGCTGGTCGCTGTGTCTGGACAACCAGCCGGCCGGCCACCCAGTCCGCGCGCGCATGCACGCTCTATTCCCTCTCCCTCGCGCCTCCAGTTTTGTTGTTGGTCCGCGGCCGGCGCTGTGGTGGCGCTAGCGGTCTGCGGCGGCTGCGGCGGCGGCGTCGGTGCTATGAGGTGACAGTCAACACAAGCACACACAGGCAACTAGTAAACCAGTCAACAAACGAGAGAAATTCGCCTCACTTGTCTCGTCCAGGGCGACACGGAGAACTGGACCTGCTCACTTGCAGCGAGCCGGTTTCTTGACTGACTAACCAGAGTGACCAGCCAATGAGCGAGCGCGCCCATTGGCGCCAATGAAAGTCGTTCTCGCGCTGGTAAGCCGTCGTTGACGGCTTTCGCAAGCAACTAGTTACTGGCTGGGCTCCGGACAGAGAAAGAGGATCTGTAAGCTCACTGGAAAGCCACTGGATGACTTGAAAGGCTCTTGGATTCCAGTAGGCTTGTGAAATCCATGGAAAAGCTCTGTAGAATTCTTCACCTGCGAAAAAAAATCCCGTTATTTTTTCGAAGACCAACAAGGTAATTTTTTCCAAAATCTCAGACACGAATCCTAAAAGTGGCAAATCCAAAAACCCAGGGAAAATGCTGTCTTCTGAAAATTTCTGGTCTGGAAAGCCTGTAACTCGGGATTTCGGGAATTTTCTGTCTTTGCTTTGGAAGTTAATGACTCTGCTATGATAGTGGTTGTCCATGCATAAATGGCTATGCATAAGCATTAGGGTTTCTAAGGCTATTATTAGGGTAAATTGGAGTGAAAGAAAAGAAATAATTCGGTTACCAATCCAGAAAAATGCTAGCTATCCAGGTTTTTCCCCAAGGAAATCTGATTAAACGATGGACAGGATCCTCTACCAGGATCCTCCTTTTATTGGGAATACATTTTGAAACGTGGGAAAGAATCCGTAAGCCTAGGTGCATCACTGAGATCACCTAGGGTAAACATGTTGATGCCCGTGTTACCGTAAGCTTTACCAAACGAAAACTGGAAGGAAAATGAGAAAAATGAAAACCTAATTTAATTATGGAATTCACCGTGTAAATCTGGAGGTGTTGAAACGTTTCGCCCTGGGTAATCCAAACGAAGAGACAGGTTGGGGCCACATGCACCGGTAATCCCGATGCATGCGGCCCCAACCCGTCAAGAAAGGGGGAGGTAGGGGATAGTGAAGTCCTTCTCAATTCGAAGATATTAGGTAAAACTTTCCAAAGTTACTTTATAAAACAGACAAGGGGCCACATACATCATTGATGATTACCCGGGGTAAATGCGTTAACCCCATGCAAGTTTACCCACCGTTAGTATGGGCGTCAACACATTTACCCTGGGTAATCTTAGTGATTGATCCAGGGCAATGACTTTGTTTGTACAAGTAATTTTTTATTCCCTACGACTTCTCTCCATATAGTTTCTTGCAAATAACTGAATTGGTACTGGTAACTGGTAATATCCACCAAACCCGAAAACCGCTCCTAAGTATTCATTTTCAAAATTCCCACCCTTCCAAAATTCAAAACCGGTGCGCTGAGTATCGACAGTGCATTTGGAGTCGACGCGCCAAATGAACCTTATTTTCATGACATTAGGAGTTAATTCTTTTTTAAATATGAAGTAAGATTTAGGAAATATTTTTTGCTTACATGTGTGAAATATCCATGTAGCTTTTGGTAAACATTTTGCAAAAAAAAATCCAGGAATTCCCATTAGACTGATAACTCGTACACTTTCACTTTTATGGCAGATTGCCTAATGAAACAGAAACCACCCATAGCCCATTCGTACAACTAGTCGCATTACATCCAGAAAAGCGCTGCTGCTGTCAGCTAGGCGACGATTATGGCGCCAGCTCGTGCCATGCATGTGCCACCCAGCAGAGTTCGCTTTTTTCTGCTTCCAGTCGAGCTCCGTGTGAATTTTCCGCCAATTGCTCTCAGGACGCTGTGACCAGCGCGGGCCAGTGAGGCGGTGGCCGCCGCGGCGTGCTTGCCTATTATGGGAATGCGTACCGCTTGCTGAACCTGGCACCATGCCAGAAAAACTGCCCACTATACCAGTCGTTTTTGCTAGCTATATAGTTGGTCTACGGACGAACGTGGGATGCGGGAGAGCAGTTTTTCGGTGGCGGACAAGAAACGAGGAAGAGGTGGGGTGGAATTCATTAGTTCACTGCTTACGTAATGGTAGCATGGGTAAGTAGTCATTAAAATTAAGCAGTTGGGTAAAAAAATGGGAAAACTAAAGCCTATGGTGAGAAAATGCGGGATTTTGCGGATCAAATGGTCAGCCGAGAATTTATGCATTATTAAGATTACCAGAAGTAAATGCTTTGATGCCTGAATTAATTCTGGGTAAGTTTGGGATGTGTTAGCAATTTTACCCTGGGTAATCTCAAAGAGGCATGCAGAACCTGGTTGGTAGAACAAGATCAGAAGATTTACTTCAGAAAAGTATAACTCTGACAAAGCAAGAAATCAGCGTTCTGCTCATAGCCCATACAGGAGCTTGCATTTGCAGCTAAGCCACGCCCACCTGGTGCTAGCCAGCTACTAGACAGTACTCAGACAACCTTCCTCAATGAATTTGTATTACAAATAAAAAATCAAACAATATAGAAGCCGATTATAGTATTATGCACCCTAGACGCATATTATTACATCACATTATTATATTATTACCCATATATTGTTATATTATATTAATATTATTATAATATACCATATTTTACAAGTATTATTCACCCTATGATGCCTAGCGGTATACAACACAGAATTATGATGCAGAGCACTCCACCTCAAAGAGGCGGAAACGCTGACGCCTATGATTGGCTGGTCATACAAAACGACCAATCACAGAGCGTGGCCGCGACACACCTGCCAGGTACAATGCTCCACATTTCAAGGCAGAAATTGCACCGAGGCCACGCCCTCCACGCCTTCGTAGACAAATTTGGGATCAATAGTGCTTCCAATTTACTTTTCAGTAAAACCCTTGACATCCAGAGAACGTTTTGCAACCAATGCGTGTAGAGCGTTAAACCTGGAGAAGGCGGCACGGAGGAGATCTGTGATTGGTTATTTGGACAAACTGACCAATCGCGGACCTCTCCCGCACCATTCTCTTCAGCGAAAGCGCGTTAGACCCGCAATGAAGCTGAAGCTATGAAAAATTACATGGGATCAGGACGAAATCCAGAAAATTGTTGGAATTTTCTGCATTGCCTTAGAAAATTGTCCAACAATACCCTGTCGGGGCAGGAAATTCGTGCAAGGTCATTTATTGCTAACTTCCTCGGATGTGGAGCGTCATACCTGGGAGGAGCTGTGCCGCCAAGCTCTGGGATTGGTCATTTCGAGCAGCCGGCCAATCGCAGAGCTCGGTCGTACCGCTTTTTTCAGGTATAAGGGTTCACACCCATTTCTGCCCAGTCATTTCTGTAGTTGGGACCTTCCCGTGCAGACGGGGAGATTAATCCGAGAATTTTCCAGAAATCGCATGGGTATTGTCGCATAGGACGTGGAAATTTTGATGCCTTCTGGATTTGTTACCTTACCATCTGAAAAAACGGGAGCAATCAGGAAAAAATTCCAGGATATGGTAGTACGTCATCCTAGAGAACGTGGGAGTTTTGGTGTTCCTCAAGATTGCCAAACCTTTATATTTACAAGGACATTCCCCACTTCTTCTACAGTAAACTTGTCCAATAGCCCGAGAACTCGATGCACCACCACCATAACCTTCACCTTTTCCCACCATAAACTCGTCCAAAACTCGGGAAAAACGTCCAAAAACACCTTCGGATGACGTATTTTGCATAGACGGACGACTACACATCGTCGACTACACGTGATTTCGTCGTCGTCGCCGGCGTCGTCGTCGTCGTTTTTGATACGTTGACTCAGCGCGTTGCCCTTTAGTAGTACAGGCCGTTGAAACATTCATAGCTATCTTCAGGCGATTACTGTACACATATCGGACACCACGGAGGCGGCGATTAGATTCGCAGGTTGTTTGTTTACTGTGCGTGCGTGTGTGGGTAGGTCATGGTAACCTTTGCTCCTAGCGGGGCGGCGGCAGCGCGGATAAATGAAAGCTGTAGCTGTTGTGTGTTTATTAGTGCCAGCCTGGGCTGGCAGGTATCACCACGGCCGCCACCAGTTCAAAGCACGTGAACGGTTGTGAATGGCGAGTTGTGCAAACAAATCAGCAGTGTGGACTGGGAAACAAATAAACAATCAAATAGGGATTTAGCAGGGGGGTTTAGCCGGTTTTCGGGGGAAATTTCAAAGTTCAAGTTTATCCAGAAAAAAGCCCTCTCCTGGATATAAACCAAACAGGAGCAGGATCCATCCAGAGAAAAGACCACAGCAATTTTTCCCACTTGAGCAAGATTTGGAGGTAAAAATTCTCCAGGAAACCTATTTCATCCGGGTTTTTATTCCCTCTTTGGGACTCTCGAATGTCCGACTAGAACAAGAGCTATAGCCGAAGCCTCCCATAAACTCCTTATATCCAGAACCTTCCCTTCGAAGAAGAGGCGCACATGGATTTACACATGGTCCCGAACGGAAATAAGCGGCCAGACCTACTGTAGATCAAACTCTGGGGTTTACTCAGTGAAAGGTGCAAGTGTTCAAAGGAATAGTTTCCACATCCACATCCAGAACTTTTTGTTAGCCCTTAAGCCCGCCTACGCCCTACCTAGCAGCCATAGGGTTACCCTAAGCACCAAAAGACCATAAAAAAATAGAATGGTAAAATAAATCATTTAGGCGAAACGAATAGAAAAGCTACTCCTAACGCCTAAAGAGATATCCTAACCCTCAGCGGCGGCATGCGTCATGTAATTATCCTGGGTAATCTCAACGATGAATTCTGGCCTAAGACAGCGCAGTGAATAGAATTTTCAAACTATTCAGGAGAAAAACATATCAATGGAACTTGTCTGCCTGTGCCTGGCACAAGTATATATCTCTCTAGGAATGACTAGAATTCCGCGCTTCACGGCCACTGCTTGACCCACGGCTGCTAAGCTACTATGGGACTAGTTTTACATAGTGGTATTACTCGGTCGGTCAAGGTTTTACGTGCTTGTATGGCAAAAAAAAAATTAGAATTTCCTTTAGGGATCATCTCTCCCTGCCCTCCACCACTCTCCAATTTCGCTCCCCCTCCCCCAAGGAAAATAAATCTGGATTTTGAGGATGAAGTAGTTATTATCAAGGAAAATTTTGAAAACAAGAACTTGTAAGTGATTAAATCCTCTAACATCCAGGCTTGGAATTTGGCTGTGACCTTCAGGAAACCCCGAAATATTGATCGATTTTTTACAGATCCAAAAATATTATATTTCTATAAAGGATTTTCTCTTAATTGTCGGCCAATAAAAATATGTATTATAGCAACCTGTGTGGCAATAGGGTTACGATTACATGTATAAAGGTTCAAATACCCGGAAAAGACCGTCAGTAACCTCGAATAGTCGTTTGACCCCATTTTATCCCTAATATCCAGGATTTCACCACTTCTTTGCAATTAATCCCCAGACTCTCAAGCACTCCTTCCATAAAACCCACTCCCCTACCACCGCTAGGACCCGTATCAGTTGTAACACTGACACTAGCTGGCCCCACTCGGGCCAGCTAGTACGATTTCGGCGACGCGGGTGGATTCCATGAAACGCGGTACCCGCCAGTACCAGGTGGCGTTCTGCCGCAGGTCGGGCATGGGCCAAGCAGAACAGCGAACGATACGAGCTGGAGAGCCAACAGACGTGTAGCGAAAAGAGACAAGCACGGACATGCACACATGGAACAATGGACAAATACGCAAAAATACCGAAAAATATAGGAATTCAGGGGGTCTGGAGGAATCCTAAGGTCATTATGGCAAAAATAGAGGACAAAATGGGGGATTTTACGCGTATAATATTATTCTCCACTCAGAAAACCCAATAAATTAGAATGACAAAGGGTCTAAAAGACAGAATTAAGCCCTACTGAGGTAAGCAAACAGGGTCAAAAATCGAATTTTACTTGTGTATGTGATATTGAATTTGTAAAATCGGCCGAAAAGGTATTTAAGTTCTAAGGATTGCTATGGTATTGTACCAAGGTATTGTACCTCGAATGGTACGTGGGAACTTTGTTGGACTCCTGTCCTTATTTTCAAGGAATTTTTGAGGAAACTTATTTTTTTTTAGATTTTTAGAAATTTCCAAAGAATCAAGAAGAATTCTACCTAAAAGCCTGTACATATCAAAAGGATTCTAAAGATTAACAAAAACACAATCTGTTCCACTTGCAGATATGAATAAATGGATAAAAAATACCCTATATCAGTTTTTAAACATATAAATGGGTACAAGAAGAAATAAGTGGGGGAAGACTGTAAATTTTTTGCCACAGGTACGTTTGAAAATGTAGGTGCCGTGTTCCAAGTAAAACTGCATTTACAACAATAAAGTTCTAATGAAAATATAGGTAAATAAATGTAGATAGATGGAATTCTCTAACGATGCCCTAGCCTTTTTTCTTTAGAAAGGTCTTTAAAAGTCAGTGAAGGTCAGCAACAGTGCCCTAGCCTCAGACCCGTTAAATCTCCTGAAAATCGCTCCTCTTGAATCCTTAAAATGTTTGTAGATTAAAGAGAAAATAACAAAAGATCTCTACGAATTTCCAGAAATAAGTTCAGGGATCAAGAGAAACACAGCAGCTCCACCTTCTGTTCGGCTAGTAGCCCCACCCAACTAGTTTAGCCGCTAAACATGAGGGAAAACTCGTCATTTCCCAAGCTTCCTGAACAAAATTTACTGGTTTTCTACTGAATTATCGTTTGATGAATGAATCATCAGGATATTGCCAAAATTATCCATATTCTAAAGGGCACATTTTCCTTAGAGAATGTTCAAGGATCAGGGCTGCATCGACATCAGCGCTGTAGCCGTGACTCATGGATGTTTCCTGCTCGGCTACTAGCCAACTTAAGCGTAATCCCACGCTTAGTGCGATTAATTGCAGCTGCACATCAAGTACTTTCTGAGAACTACGCCCAGGAAAAGTTCACCTATCGCGAAAAGGATGAACATCCAGAAGCCAAGGCATCCATTAAACTCCAAAGAACTCGTCACATTTTTGATCTTTGACCTCAAGGCTCATAAATGTTTTCTGGATTTTTAGGGTAAAATACTACTTTCAAAGATTCTATCAGCAAGATGAGAAGAAAATCAGCAGCGCCAAAAGGAGATGAAGCAGATGTTTGCAGAATTTGCTATCTACAAATAACAGATACAGAATCCACAATCTGGATAATATTTCTGGATGAGAAAAACTTAAGAAGAACTTAAACCTCTTAGCCACTTCTAAAGTTGTTTACCAGCAGAAAAAACAATCTAAATAATAGCAAAATTAGCTGGAGCGTAGTGATCTCTGCCCCCACTGCAGTGGAAAAAACTGCTGACGCATGGGCTACGCTGGTGCACTTGCTTTTTACCGTAGGCCGGCGGAAACGGATGGGGTTCCTGCCTATTATCCAGAGCTTCTGGGAAAAAAGGTGGGAATAAATTGAAGGTTAGGGAATTTCTTGGATAAGTAAGGCAATAAGTGAGACTATGGGTAAAGTAAGCCGACTTTGAAAAGAGGCCCGAAAGAATGGTTTTCGCCTCATTTCTGCATGAAATTTGCACCATAAAATTGCGTAAAAGGTAAGAAATTACTAAGGATTCTCATGTGAATTAAATTAAATTATTATTTGCGATTATTTGCGTGAAATTTTAAATTAAAAATCAATAAATTAACGATAAAACATGTAAAATAAGCCACAGTAGGAAAATAACCGCGATAGAACGTAGCAATATTGTTTTACAAATTATTTTCACAAATTTTTTGACTTTTTTCTTTTTTTGGACTGTAGGGATTGTCTGAGACATCCTGGAAGTTAGAGGGCTAGGAAAGGTTGAAAACTACCAAAAAAAAAAGGTCAGGTAGGAAAAATTCCAGAATCTCTTCAATTCTGGGGAGGTACATATTTCCCATTGGAGTTACCCATAGAAATCGTGATTACCCGCCATGTTACCCTTTCTTTGGATTCCATCAAAAAGTTCACCACGGTCACCAAGAGGCAAGACTCCAGGTTAACTATAGCTAGCGATAGGAAGCCTAGTTACGCATGCCTCATTGAGATTAGCCAGGGTAAACGGAGAAACTGTACGATCTCTTGACTTCTTTGGTGTAGTCTTCGCCGGGTTTACCCGTAATAATTGTGGTTACCCCCAGTTTTTACCTTTTTGGCTCCCATCAAAAATCTCACCCCTGGCCACCATGAGTTGAAGTACGAGGTAAACTATGCCTACCCATATAAAGGCTTGGAGCCTCATACATCACTGAGATTACCCAAGGTAAACGTGTTGATTCCGTGCTAACGATGGGTAAATTTGTGTGATGTAACAGGCTTACCTTGGTATCTCAATTATGCATATGGCCCCAGGTCTCCTATGGGCAGGTATAGTTTGCCTTGGACTTTTCCCCAAGGCCTTTTTGGTGAATGCCGACGAAAGGTAAACAGTGGGGTAATCTTGGAATCAACACCTTTACCCTAGGTAATCTCAATGGTAAGTCCAGGCGCTGAGCTTGATACCTACGTAGCTTGAGCTCTGAGATGATAAAAACGTATAACATCCTCTCTACCATTTCTATTCCAAAAATTCCCCCAAGGAAGACACTTTTCGGGATCATTTCCTCGGAATAGCCACATTTTTTCGATCTTTACCCCTTTACACCGTACTTGCAAGTAGAAGCTATACTCGGAAACCACGGATTTACCTTTGTTCTCCACCTGAAAGTGGCACATAGCAGACATTTTGCTCTCAGTCAGTAATTAGCACCGCCCCTTTGACGCGTTTGCACGCAGGTGGCGACCCTATTCTGAAAGTGATCTCAGCGCTAACGTAATTAGCAGAAGTTATGAGATTTGATCTTTTGGTTGGGTTTGAAGCATCATGGATCAAGTTGCAGGAAGAGGAAGTTCCCATGGTGGAAGCTAAAGGTGCTATGCTGTGCCTATGAGGTATAAGAGTCATTTTTGAGGGTCTCGGGGCCAGATATGAGTGCATCTGTGGACCCTGGAAATCGTGGATAGGGAATTGGGCACAGAGGTCATCGAAATCCTGGATTTATGGTCAGACTCTTGACAAAAATGGTTAGAACGTAGGTGAGAGCATAGGTTTTGGACCATAGTTCCCTTCTCTCACTTAAGAATAAATGGTCCCTACGGCTATGCACAAAAAATCAAGGAACTCTGGACTGTATCGAACAATAAGCATAGTAAACAATAGATACAATGGTATTTCCAGGAATTTCCAGAGGATTTGGGAGAAAAAGGAACGAAAGGAGGAAGGAGAGCCAGAGAAAGAGAAGGACAACTCCTATAGGCTCCAAGAGGCTACAACTGAAGAACAGCAGGCGTTCCTATGAGAAGATTCTGGAAAATTGCGCAAATCCAGGAATGAGGAATAAAGCCGATGAAGTCGCGAATCGGCACAGATTGTTTGTTGGTCTCAATTTGAGTGTTTCGCTATTGCAGCCGCGGCCGGCCGGGCGGCCGGCCGGCCCGCCAGCGGCCGTGAGCCGTCGGGGCGGCTGGCCGCTGGCCGGCGGCAGGCCCGCGGGGGCAGCCGTGCCAGGCGGTGAGTACCCGCACACAAACCGCACACATACACACACTCACACACACACAGCCACTCACTCACTGACGCAGTAACATGTAACTCATCCGTCACAAGTACAAAGTATATCTGCAACAGGGCATTTCCCCTGTGATAGGTTTTTTTCTGTCATTTTTTGCCTGAAAAAACCGGCAAAAAAAACCGTGCGGTCCCCGATTTTTCACCGCCGCCGCCGTCGTCGTCGGGACGAGGATCGACTCTGCTGCAGAGACGAGCATGCTGAACAGAATCCAGAAAAAGCCGCGTTCCGAAAAGGGCAACGATATTGGCGAATGTGCAACGGCAGCAAAAACGCCTCTCGCCGCACAACCATACCACACACACGCACACACACACATACATAAATGAGAAGAAAAAGAGGTGAACAAAGTG
Organism: Ancylostoma ceylanicum; assembly: GCA_000688135.1. Lineage (NCBI taxonomy): Eukaryota > Metazoa > Nematoda > Chromadorea > Rhabditida > Ancylostomatidae > Ancylostoma > Ancylostoma ceylanicum. The sequence continues at coordinate 69,979 of JARK01000111.1, read as the reverse complement.
CGTGTGCATGCAAAATGCGACGTTTTGCATGGTGAGATGTCATTCCAAGGTGAAGGTTGGGTAATTGAACCGGCTGACAGAATAGCTTATTTTTTCTCCCTACAGCCTGCAATAACGACCGCAATAGTTTTGAAATCATATAATCTTCTCATTGAAACTGTGAACAAAAAGAAGGACGTTTTTTCTTTGCTTCCAAATATTTTTAAACATAGGACGTGCCACAAATAAATATACTTAAAAATGTCTCAGGAATTCATGAAATTTCTGCACATTAAATTCTATAACTCTATAATTGTGGTCTCTTGCATTGGAGGAACTTTTTTGTCGAAAATTCCTAGATTTTTCTAATCCTATTGTGATAATTTTTACACATGTTTGCAAAACTATGAATCCGCTAGAAGACCTAACCTTAAAAAGATCTTCCCGCTGTTTTGTTTGCTGGACCCATTTTTTAAAAATTTCCGGGCTCGCTAAATCCTAGAAAATAGTGCATCAGTGGTGAAATGGGATATCGCCAGGCTTTTTATGTGAATTGCTTTCTTTCCATTCATATGGTCATGACGTCGAAAGAACTGCGAGTTTCCTGCAAAATCATGAGCATTACCAAAGAAAAAATAAAGAGTTCCTTGAAGAAAACCCAATAAGAAAACTCTTTTTCTTCAGACTTTATATGGGAGGAAATTTTCAAAGTATGAACTTTTAAATGAATAGATAAATGACAAAATTGTTCCTTCTCATAGGTAACCGTTCAAAGAATGTTTACCTATTTCCATTTTTTTTTCAACGTCAGCTTTCTGGAATAACTGTTATATTCTTCTAATTCCTCTAATTCCTCTAATGTCTTCTGGATCCCTGTAGGGAAAAAATATATGACCGAAAATCTAGAAAAAACTCTGAAAGGTCCACATAAGTTTCCTATTTTTGGACTTAATTTTTCACATACTTGTCTGCAGCTTTTAAAAAATTTCAACTTATTGGTTCAAAGCGTTTCAGGCTCTGGAATGGAAACGCGTGGAAAAACCAGGATTCTCATAGCAATTATCCGAAAATTTTTTTCAAAAAAAAAAAAGAATTTTGTCACGGTTATCTAAACTGTTAGAGAACTCACGAGTCTTGCCGTTTCGGAATGCTGTCCTGTGCCCTGAATATGTCACAAAAATACGTTACAACTGATCACACTTCTTCGTGCCAGGACCACTAAACGCTCCAGCGGGTCGCAGCGTTATCGTTTCAGGAAGCAGTGAAACTAATCGGCCGCCCTGGCGGTGATAGCGATTGGGGTGATGGTAGGGGTGACGATGGTGGAGGTGAGGGGGTGTTGATGGTATCCACACAACACACGGACACGGGGTGTGGGTGTGCGCCTTCTCTCGCGTCGCGGAATAATAACGACGACTAAAAAAGATGTACGTATGCAAACGGCACCGTATCCTCGGCCCGCGCGACGCTGCTGCGATGTAAGTACAACTATGTACAGCGACGCGGGGCAGGGCACAGGAGCGCGGGGGACCGCCGGCCCGCGGGCAGCCGGGCGCCGGCTGACCAACGCCTGCGGCTCCTCGGAGCTGCAGACGTTGGTGCCAGGTTGCGCCGGGATCGCTTGAGTAGGGATGAAACGTCTTTTGTTCTGCTGCTGATGGTGCATGCCCATCATGACTTGCAAGACGATGTAAAGTACAGTTGAACTGATGAAGAGTCCATTACTTGAGCAAAAACCACATGAACTCTCGCTCAGGCTTGCGCTAGGCCTGCCTGAGGCCTCTCGTTTTTTCGTGTTGGCGATTCTACGTCAGATTTATTGCACGAAGTACGCTGTTCGAATTGCCAAGAAGGTACTCGTAAGGAATTGAGCTTCCCATTTGGGCTGGAGTTTCCTGGTTTTGGATTCATCACTAAGATTATCCAGGGTAAACGCGTTGACAACCATGCCAACGATGGGTAAATTTGTGCGATGTTGACACGTTTACCTTGGGTTATCTAAATAATGACTGTAGCCTCTGTTTTACCTTTTTGGTTCTACTTTTCGGATTCGATGACTCAATATGGGCAAATAAACATAAATGTAAATAATTCCACATCTATGTATGAACAACGAAACCCTTAAGATGAGTGCTCTGGGTCAATTGATCTACAAATTTGCTCTTTCTTACCAAAAAACCTTCCCAATTGTCATAACCTACCCAATGTTCGCTCTCAGGTATAGCACGCATCGTCCATCTTACCCAGGGTAAAAATATACCTTCCTTAAATGACAGCAACTGGGCTCATGACCTGGACGTGTAGGCATTGTTGAGATTACCCATGGTAAACGATTTAATACCCCCGGATTTACCCAACGTTGAGAGATGCGTCAACACGTTTACCTTGGATAGCGTCAATGATGCATCCAGGACCAGGACCTGGATTTTTAGGCATTGATTGGATTACCCAGGGTAAATGTGTGATTGTCCTCGGTAACGATGGGTAAATACCAAGAGTGTTAGCACGTTTATCCTAGGTAATCTTACTGGTGTATGCGGTCTTTGGATTTAAATTGAAAATACCCAGTGTAAGAGTGTTGACGCTTGTGCTAACAACGGGTAAACTTTGGCCTGGATACATCATTGAAATTACCTAGGGTAAGTGCGCTGGCGCCAGCGCTAACCATGGATAAACTCATGTGGAAAAGACTCAATTACCCTGGGTAACCCCAATCATCCACACAGCCCCTGGTGGAAGTTAACACTTTTACCCTGGGTAATTCCAGTAACGCATTTTATCCACAGCATTGCATCAAAAATCCCTAGACCTCATAGGTGATGACCACCCACTTAGATGCACTTGTTGACTCCGGTAAGCTAAATGTTAATCCAAGTACTAGACAGGGAAGGTTTTTTGAAGGGTTCGTCCAGGAAAAACGGAAATCTCTCCGAAATCATGTAAAACCTAGACAATTTCCATGCATTATGTCTTCAGACTCGTGCAAATGTGCAAAAATTCAAGGGATAACTGTCTTTTTCTCGAGCAGCTTAATGAATAATGTACTTTTTGCAGAGGTATTAGGAGAAAAGTGATATTTCAAAGGCGCTGAGCTTATTCATGTTATCCTGTACACAATAGAGCGCTAATGGCAGGCCTTTATGCTAATAGCAGCAGGAGATTTCTGAAAAATCCTTTAATGTTCTAAGTGCATCCTCGAATGCAAGAAAGTCACCTAAAAGATGCTATTGCAATGCATTCGTCACTTGGCGCCGCATGCATCATTGAGATTACCCAAGGTTAACGTGCCACTACCACAGAAATTTACCCATCGTTAACGTGGGCGTCAACGCGTTTACCATTGGTAATCTCAATGGTGCAGGCCGTGGAATGTGAATTATGCATGTAAGAATACGGTACGTTGGGCATCGTAGATACCTATTATACTTCACCGAGCGATCCTAGACCACGCAGCTGCTGAATCGCTAACGTTTCCTGGGAAAATGAGGATTCATTCTATGTAAATATTATCCACCTCTGGAAAAAAACGGTTTCAGAAAGTAAACAGAAAATTCCGGCGCAGTAGCCACGTTAGAGGCTCGTTTTCTAGCCCCACCACCCCGCCGAGGTAACCCAGGGTAAACGTGCTAAACTTCCTCTGATTTACCAGTGTTAATATGAATGTCAAGGCCTGGATGCAACATTGAGATTACCCGAAGTGAACCTACATATTGACGCCCGTGTTAAGGATGGGTAAATTTGAGGAGGGAGATTCACACGTTTAACCTGGGTAATTTCAATGATGCATGCGGCCACGGCTCGTTTACGCTGGGTAATCATGATTCTTGATGCTTCTAGTGGCAGACCTTGAGCTTCGTAGTAATTCAAAAATAGTTCGCCTAACTCCTGAATTAGTAAAGTTGTGAGCTTTCAAATCCTTGCTACTTGGTAGAGGCCATTATTTCTGGGACAACCTAATGGTAACAAATCCTCCATTTCTCTGCAAATTACCTGAGATTAATCACGTTAAACAAACGGTAAACTGCAGGATTTTCGTAATAGTACTTGTATTTTTGGGTAATCTGGGTAATTCCCTGGCTAATTCCTTTTTCAGGGGAGGGGGAGAGAAATTTGTTAGATTCGGTCTTTCTTGTCCGCTTGCGGTGTCCTTGGATCATAGTAACTCTGACAACATGGCAACTTGTTGAGGTACCCAAGGCAGGCAAACCTATTTCTTAGGTTTAGTCCCCCTCACCTACCTACCCTCCCCCCCCCCCCC
>JARK01000111.1:50766-65583 GCA_000688135.1 Ancylostoma ceylanicum | reverse complement strand
TTTTTAGGTTTAGTCCCCCTCCCCTACCTCCCCCCCCCCCCCCCCCAATAGTTTTCCAAGGTCTGATTATCCAAGAAAAACCATGCCAAAGTGCAATCTCACGTCATCCCCCTTCATTCCGAAGCTGAAACCATCTATTTGCCTCTCGCTTCACTCTCTTTGTGCAAGAAAATGTTAGATTTCCTAGAAGGAGGCAATGCTATGGGAGGGAGTACAAGGAAATGTCTTCAGATGCACTATTCTGTTCGAAAGAATACTGTAGATCGAGAGTGGATCTTTGCTGGGGCGCCTGCCTCATTCAGGTGGACGTGATAGCACCACGCAAATATGTATACCCATAGTTCAATACGCTTACCCTGGGCAATACCGACTATGCATCCTAGGCATAGTAATATTATTGGGCGAGGTTCAGCAACAATGTTGAAAATGTTCTCAATCTCCGCAAAACACAGAGTGGACGAGATTTCCTGTACAGATCCGCTCAATCCTACCCCTCGCCTTTTCACATGTCCATCTTATCACTTTTCAATGTTACCCTGGGTAACTAGTTCGAGCTGAATAGAGCTAAATACCATAAGAAAACTAATGATACGGTAGGAGTCAGAAACCTTCCAGAATCTTCCAGGTGAGTGTGAAGAGCTATGCCCACAGGGGCGGTGCGTCTGAACCCTACGATTGGTCAATCCATCCAACTAGCCAATCACAGAGTCCGCCCGTGCCGCCCATTCCAGGTATAACGCCCTACACCCCTTCCAGGTTCGCGAATATTGTCAATTCTTGGGATGGGGAGCCCATTAGAGCATAGAACGATCACTGAGGTTTTCTTTTTACCCTAGACCCTGGATTTTACCTGGGATCTGATCGAAAGTTAGTGAAATTAACAGCAATTCAGCCAAATTCGGGTAAACTTCGATGGCAGCTCTGAGGGTTTACGATAGAAAATTGCCCGGGAAACCGGAAAATTTTCATAGGATCGCTGGAAGAGTTCCTGGAAGAATCTTTGCTGTAGGCGTGGCAGGTTGTCCAGACATCACCTATTTATGAGGATGAGTTCCGGGTTGGTCATTTTGGCGGGAAAAACTTTCCAATGGACGTCCCTCTCATTGAATTCTTTCTATAGTAAAGTAATAACATAATAATAGTAATAATAGTAGTAAAGTTGGAGAAGTTATGTAATTCCTGTTTAGCCTATTAAAATTCGGCTAAAGATAATTTTCACAAATATTTTCTACTAGAGAGGGTCTTCCTCGCGGAAAAATTTTGCCGTTGTGAATATGCGGATATCCAGATGAGTAAATTTTCCCATATACCCAGATGCTCCACTTTCTGACTATGTAGCGCGTGGAAAAACCCGCTCTGACCCCGCCAATCGCCCCGTGACTCACCGGTCAGGATTCGTACACCCACCACGGGGAACTATCGTAACGATTTGTATACATGTACATGTTTTCGCTTCACGTCGTCGTCGTCCGGCCGTTCAAGCCTCCGCAGCAGCGCGTTCGTTCGGCGGTGGCTGGCACGAAGGATGGAACGCGCGACTAGAAACCGCACACATATACACGCATGTGTATGTGTGTGGAGCAGTGATTGTGCTGTGTGTCGGACGGAGAGGCGACGGACGCGCGACGTCGCCGCGGCCGCCGCCGCCGCGACGGTGGTGAAAGTTCGAACAAACATCCGCAATCGGTACGGTGCAGTTGTATTGTAGTGATAGCGGACTGCGAAAGGGCAACGGAGGCGGCTGGGGCGGCCAGCAGGAGAATGGCAGGAGTATAGCAGCAGTTTAGCAGCAAAATGTGGCAATTTTCAGCGATTTTCACCACCTCAAGGATTTCCCTTTCAATCTAGTCCACAAGCCCCGCCCCCTTTCCCTGAAACCCCACCAAACCCCCAGGAACGCCCTAAACCTGCAGAGAAGCCTCAAAAATAGAACGGGGATAAGCGCCGACTAGAGAACACTCAAAATCAAGAGAGCACAAAGATCGAGACGGGAACGTTGGACAAAGGCGAAAAACGACATATAATCGACCACAGATCGGTCCGCCGCGGCACACCCGATCCGTGTGTCCAGAGTTCATCCTCTCCGAATATGTGTTGTGCGTGCGTGCGTACGTGCGTACGTGCGTCGCCAACACAACCACGAAGCATAATAGGAGCGCGGCGTCCGCGCGCTGCCCGGGAATTAGCACTAATTCCAGGACTACGAGTGTACTAGGGAGTTAAACGGTGAACCCTTGTGATTGCACAGCGCTAGAGCAGGATAAGTGGAATGGTCATTGAGCAGTAAAAGGATGAGGAGTTACTAAAAGAAACGGGGATCTGTATATCCTTCTGTCAAAATGATCTACAAAGTTTAAATTATCTACAGCTAAAATGATCTATAACCGATAAAGTCATCTACAAAACCGGTAGTTTCCAATGTTTTCAGAATTTCGCGTGGAAATGATTCCATTTATGGTCCAGACGTTCTACAGCGACTTCCAGAAATTTCAGAAAATTTTTTAAAAAATTCAAGCAGCCAATCTATGGTCAAAAAATCCTATATTTCATCTACACCAGAAAAAAACCCTCATACATGCAAAAAAAATTCCCAGAAATACCTCCACATATGGTCACAGTTTAGTAAAAAGTTGTTGTAAGGCGAATAGCTTCCCGAATCAAAATGATCTACAACTGCGAAAGTCATCTACGGAACGGTTGAGTAAACATTTTCAATACTTTTAAAGAGAAAGGACAGCTTCATTCCCGCTCGAAATTCTGCAACGAAAATGCTATGGAATATAGAAGGAAATACGCCCAATTTCACAAGCAAAGAAATTTTCTTATTTGCAACTAATTTTCCAGAAATTTCCCTGAGAAAAAGACAAAAAACATAGGGTATTCATTTTTTAAGAGTTCTAAAGCGATCTTCATAAAGAAAACCCAGTGCAGAAATCCAAAATAGTTCCACGAGACTCTCATAGATCTCGAAAAAAAATCCCAGATTTTCTAAAAAAAAACGTCATTAAAAATTTCAGGATTTACGCCTTGATGGTAACATATTTTCCCCTGAAAATTACTGGAGAACTAGGCAAAAGTTCTAAAATCGGGTTGTTCCTTTGAATAAGTAATTACAGTGATTACAGGAGTAATTAGAAGACAAAGAAGGGTACAACTTCCTGTGGGGGAGTTTCTCAGAAATGCAGGCGATTGTCAGAAGTTCCTGGATCTTACATAGATAGTTTGGCATGGAGTAGTATAACTACACCATATTTTACAAATCAAATTCTCAAAAATTCCTAAAAAGTAGGCAGAGAAATCCCTATGGTTCCCGAATGTGGAGGGATCCAATTCTAAGGAAAAATTGCAGAAATCAGGGAAATGACCAAACTTTAACAAAGAAGAGTACAATTTTCTATAGGTATGTAATTTCACGAAATTACTGGTGACTGTCTGGAATTTCTGGATCTTAGACACAATGTTAGGCCTTTTTCAAAGGAACTTAACTGAAAACACTTTGTGAAGAATTTACCTCAGTTCTATGTGGCTTAAAATGACTAGTACATACTTCATGGATAAAATCCTCGAAATGTCCCGAAAAAAAAACCAAAAATCTTTATGGTTCCCAAGTGTGGAATGGTCATACTTTTGAGGAAAATAGGAAAAATCACGGAACTGACCGAACCTTAGCTAGAGGTATGAGGGGAAACTCGCCAATTTTGAGGTTATTCCAGAAAATCTGCTGGAAAACTCCCTTTGGAAATATGTGCCAGTTGTCCTAGGCAGGTTAACCACGAAAGGAATCCTAAGAAAATCTGGGATTTTGAGACTCCAGAAATAACGCTATGGTTCTTCGAGAAAGTCCAAGAAAAGGAATTTTTAAGAATTTTTGCAAATCGCAAGACATCTACAGGTAGCAAGTGATCTACAGGCCGGCGGTCAGCTAAGGTTGTAAACTCCGCAAGACATCGAAACAGGTATTTACCCTAACAAATATGATAAGAAAACCACTGAAAGTTACTTCCAAATCTGCTGACGTCAGCTCGCCTCGACAACTGCCCAAAAAGTGATGGCCTCGACTCGTCAACAGACTCTCAGTGACCCTAAAAGCCTTAAATTCCACTAGCAATACCTGTGAAACAGCTGTGGTGAAGGCGCGAACGTCAGCGAGCACACGGTGAAGCCGTGCTTGCTGAGAGCAGTAGAAGGGCAGAACGAAAAAAAACCAGATGGTACAGCCTGTTACTGGATTGATTCTCCGGGAGGGCTCCAGCCGCTGTGTGGGTACAATAGACGCAGACGGCGGCAAAACATCGGCGAGAGCACTCTATCGCGGAGACGCAGACGGCCAGCGTGCCCCGACGAGACACGTTTCGTACTTTCAGCGAGTAGAATATGTGTGTGTGTGTGTGCAGAGTTCCTGCAGCCACCCGCGTGCGCACCGCACGTTTGATCACACCATAGGTCAGTTTTCGTCCTACCACGAATGACGTCATCGCCCCCCCCCCCCTAAAGGCCCGCGGGCCGCGGCTCACAGGTGAGTTCTTCGACGAGCTTCTTCAGTGCGGATTCTGATGCCGCACCAGCGGTCAGTTCAATTAACGCAGTCTGCAGCGAAGATTGACAACTATGCGGTGACAGCTTAAAAACCGCGTCTCTTGTTACGAGTAATGCGCAAAAAAATTCCATATTGACGCAAATCAGGTTGAATTAATTATGGAAGTAGCCTTAGTGAACTTGCTAGTAAATTGTACATCGTACTGGTCGGTTTTTTTTCCTCTCAGAGGAGAATAATCTGCAGTTTAATGAGCCAGATTATCCATGAAAAATAGCCGTAGGGAGGAAGTGAATAGTGCATATAAAGAAATCCAGCATTTGACCTATTTTAGGCGCCATATCGTGAGTTTTCCTTTTATTTTATAATGGACCAGCCCCGTGAAAATATGAGATATCCCTCTGAAAGTTCTAAGACTAGTCATTGCTATAGATAGGTGAAAATAAAGATGTTTATATAAATAATAAAGGTAGAATAAAAACAGACACATGCATATGGTTGAAAATTAAAAAAAAACAGTCAGAAAACCTTGTGGATAAGCGCTCAAAAGTAGGATAAAGTAGGATGAAAAGCGACTTGGATAAATTTTTCAACCTTAAATGGACACCTTACCCTTGAACTATTCAAATGGGTTAAAGAAAACTTCACACTTAAATTGTCAAAATGACCTTATGCCTCGATGTTGAATAGACCCAGAAAAACCCTCAAAATATCCCTAGGTTATGCGAGCATCGTTGATTACCCTGGGTAAACTAATTGACGTCTAAAGATGGGTAAATTTGTGGGGTACTAAACATTTACCCTGGACAGTCTCACTGATGCATACGGTCCTAGGTAAAGAGCACCCTCGAAGAACTAAGTACTCCAACCGCTTATTTTTTTGGTAGGGAAAATTTACCCCAAGCAGATTCAGGAAATGATCTAGGGCCTGGATCCATCATTAAGATTACCCATGGTAAACATGCTAACGTACCCAATCTTACCTTTTACCCGGCACCCATCAACATGTTTACCACATGTGACGTTGTCTATACCTAGCTGGGTAATCACACTCATGCGTTTAAAATTACCCATCCTTGAAATGATGCATCCGGGCGCAGAGGTAGCGGACCCAGGAGTCGTCGTGTAAGTGAACCTGCATCGAAATGCGTGTTGCCATGATGGGTGCACTTGAATTTTTTTGCCTTCCATATTTTTCTCCATGTTATAGCTCAAGTTCAAAAAAAAACTGAGTAGCCTAGGACTAATCCAAGGTCTTCCTAGGTTACTATATTTACTGGCGCTAACAAAGCGAAGAAGGGGGAGATAGGAATAATTTCACAGGCTAGGTCAGTCTTCTTCTGAGCATATTTCTAGTACACTATATCCATTCAGATTTTTGCAAAATTAGTTCCATTTGTTCAAATTTTTGAATTTATAAACAAATTAAATAGATATTCAGCCTCATGATTCAGTCTATTCTTTTTTTTCATGAATGTCCAAGTCATTTTTTTGCTTGAAACCTCTGCTTTCCCCTTACTGCCGTACCCCTATCTATGACACTCTGCAAGCGGTGCAAATTCTGGACCTAGATGCACCACTGAGATTGAGATTACTCAGGGTAAACTACATATTGACGCCCCTGTTGACTATGGGTAATTTTGTGTTGTGCTAACACGTTAAGCCCGGGTAATCTCTGTGATGCTAGTGACTGGAACTTTGGAATGAGGATCAGAAAACCCTAGTTGGACTCAAAATGGAAAAAAGGAAGTCCTGGAAAACCTAGGACCAATTCTAGGATTTGCTTCGTCATAGTAACTTGAACGAAATAGCCTGAAACTCTAGGGTATGCAAAACAACCACTGCATCTAAAATTTTATAAATCGCCATAATCAGTGTTCTGCAACAATTTTCACAACAACGCCAAAATTTCAACCCGTGCCAGGACTCAGGAAAAAATCAATAAAGTTCATGAAAGTTTATGTACACTGCATTCGTGTCGCTGACACAGCGATCGAAAGTCAGCTGATTTTCCCGTGTAATCAGGTATTCGAGGATATCCTCACATGTAAGGTGACATCTACTTCCATGTAAGCTGGATTTACATGGCTTGGATTGGCGCGCGATGAATCAGCGCCAGATGAGCTGACATTGCACTAAGCCGGCTGATGATGTCAGATGTCTGTTCAATAAAAATGTTAAAGCTCAACAAAGGCACTAAAAGGCGAAGAAAGTCCATGGGTTATTTCCAGGATGTACTTTAGAATCGAAAGAAAATGTCTGTAAGTGCGAAGAGTGCATTGGACGCTCCGGAATGTTACAGATCTCTTCATAAAGTTCCAATTACGGCACAAGTACATAAGGGTTGGCTTGTGGGTGAATATAGAGGGTCAGGAGCTACCAAGGCAAAAAAAAAACAGGTAAAAAGACGGGCGCATGAATTTTTTTTTTGAATTTTTGCATTGTACGATTTTTCTTTTCCTTAATTTCTATGGATAACTTTTTGTCCTTCACAATAAGCAAGCTTTTAGTAATCCTATCACTACTAATTCGACACCAATTCTCTTACTTCGCCATCACTCTTTATCTACTTCCATTGTTTACTTTCTGAAATAAATAGTAAACAAATAATAAAAAGAGTAAATACCATAAGTAGATAATAAACACTACTACAGCAAGTGGAACCTACGGGACCCTTAGGCTATAAAAACCATGAACGACGCAACATTATAAGTCATATTGTGGTGGCGACTCATTGGGGGGGGGGCTACTAGCGCAGCACAATAACCTTCCCAAGTGAGGGGTTTTATCCCAAACGAGGGATACAAACTACGATGATCTTCCCTAATGAGGGATCCCTGATCAGGAATGAGAACTACGATTTCTCTATAAGGATCTCTTCAACAAGTGGTCACCTTTTGAAAAAAGGTAATCCTGAGCACTTCTTTGAATTCAATTAGGGATTTCAGGCCAAAATTTTGTTGTCCATGATCTTTAGTAAGCCGAAAAATATTTTTCAGCAATAGATGCAATGAAATATTTACTTTTATCCACTTTTTTCAGGAAAAACCCATGTTTGCCGGCATACCAAACCGTTACCACCATTCAATGAGTCAGGAACCTTCTACAGCATGTCCGTAGGAATAGTATTGGCAAGCCCCCAATTTTTTCCTAGGAATTAGCAGTTTCCTTCCTTTCAACGGCGAAAAAAATTTGGAAAAAAATTTAAGAAAATTTAAAAATTTGAAAAATACTTCCATCACGCTATATTTTTTTTAAAAATGTGTTAATTGTGATATATTATAATTGAATATTACATTACTTTTCTCTCAATTTCCCGGATTCTTACCGATTCCTCCCGTAATAGAACAGGAAATCCTGACAAATTGGGTAACTAAACCATCGGGCTAACTCCACAGCTCCTCTACACCATTTCCTTTCCTAGGTCTACAACGACATCCATTCTTTTTTTTGCTTTTCCCTTTGGTTTTCCAAGATTCCTTGAAATCTTCCGAAGTTTCTTAGAGGTTTAATTTTTCCAAAAAATCTTACGTACATAAAGGCAAGGAGAGGGGAGGGAAAACTTTACAATTCATCCTGAATTATTCATTTCGAAACGGCAAGTTATGAAGTTTTGTTTGTTTAGTTATTTATATGTTTATCTGTTTATTGGTTTACTTATTCGATCAGGCTCTTACAAGCAGCCACATGAGAAAAACACTGGAAGAGGATTGAAGAACATGGAACTTTTTCCTACCACGTTGCTTCCGCGTTTTTCAGGAAACAAGAAAAACTCCAAGGAAATGTGCACAGTCCGCCAAACCTTTTTTTTCCGGAAGAAAACTGAATTCATTCTACAGTAATCCGTTTCCTACATGATGTCTGATGCATAGCTATATGTACTAAAAAGCATCACAGATGAGCTGAACTTTGCCAGCTAAATAAACCTGTTACCTCTGAAGTCATCCGGAGAATGCAACATTTTCCGCTGCTTTGTTCCGTATTCCCCGTGAGTGCACTTCACAGACCGTACCAGCTACCGTAGTGCGTAATTCTCAGAAGGCCGCGCAGCCGTAAAGCCGCCGCGGGCCTCGAATTTGCATGTGTATCGCAGAGCTCTTCAAAGTCTGCATGGTGTCGTGTTTTTTGCCACTGCTACTGCTACTGCTGGCCGGGGGCGGACCGTCGAACAGAACGAACGAACGAACGGCTCGCACACAGGCACACACGCACACATGCGCGCCGGCACAGCCACCCCGCACCGCATGGTACAGGCCGGGCGCCACCCCGCGGGCCCAGCTTCTGCATCCGCGCCCACAACGCTATCTGCTGCGGCCTCCCGACGTCTCGCGTCCCTCCCTCCGTGCCGCGGTCGTTCGTCGGTCGCCGGCTGGCTGGACGACGTTCGACGTTCCCCTACTCGCAATTATAATAGCGTAAGCTCGATATAGAAGACGGAACGGCGTTCTTTGGCTCCGACTCGACGACGAGTCAAGCCGTGTGCGGCGGCTTTCACGCCGGCGAACGAGCGCGCGCGCCGATGCGAACTCGCTTCCGGGATCGGGGATCGTCGGCGGGGGGTGAAAAAGCGGTGAAAAATGCAGACGCAAGGGTTGCTCATTCTTGAAGCCTGTTTTCACGCGCATATGCAAGTAGGATTTACAAACGCCTGTAGGTGGTTAAGCGGTAATATTCGTCACTGAGTTTACCCGTGGTACTCGCATCTACCCCTAAAGCTCTAAAGCTACCCTTTTTTCGGAATTCATCAAAAAGTTTACCACCTAGCGATGGAATTGAGCACAATATAATCTGCACCTATCTATCACTTTTACCCTTGACTTAACCAAGAACTCCCATATTTCTTGGTACATGTCTATTTCCACTCTCAGTGATGAATGTCACCAAAGGTCACTAACCCTGGTAACATCAGCCAACAGAAAAATCCTCCTTTTCCATGGATTTTTCACTGAAATCACCAAAAGGCTATGTCGAGATTAAGGTATTTCCGTATCTGGGGCCGAAATCACCATGGTGCGGATGGGTAATCTCATACCCTTGCATATGATTGCCCATGGGTAACAACAGGGTGTAAAGATGGAGACGTATCCAATACTCAGATTACCCAGGATAAACATGTTAACACCACTCAAATTCACAGGTCGTTACCCCCAGCGTCAACATGTTTACCCTGGGTAATCTCAGTGATGCAAACACGCCATGGTCACATGCGGGTAAACTTTTTGATGGGTGCCAGGTAAAGGATAAATTTGTGTAGGGTAACTGGCTTACCATGAACAATTTCAATGCTGCATCCAGGTGCTGAATATCCACCAGGATAACTTTATCTGTCCATGGTGACTGGGTATTTTTTAGGATTGCATGATCCAGCAATACACCCTGGATTTCAAGAGCCGTTACCGCTCCCAGAAGGTGGGGCACTTGTAGAACTGGTGCTCTAATTCACGCGCTTCATGATATTTGGACTTCTTCCAAATTGGACGTGAGCCAAATTTATGTGATAGCAGAACTATGTAAGTACGTATTTATCCCACCAAGCTTCAAATCTGGGCCATGTTTAATACGCAAGTTTTCTGGAATAGGCATCATCTGCTCCCTCATAATCAAGAACTATTAGGGTGTTAAGTTGGAAATGCGCGCTGAAGTTTCGACGTCGTTATGAACGTGTCGCCAAAAATTTTCTGTCAAACTTTTGATATCACCTGAAAGAGGAAATCATGGAGAATTTTTTCGCATGTGGGTTGTCGAACATCTATTCATTCTTCATTTTTTAGAGGAATTTATATGGGGACCGACCAAAATTTCAGAATTTCCGTTCGAGGGTTTCATGTAGTAAAAGAGCGTAAAACTGCCGCTGAGCACCACCGCAAACCATATAAAGAATTAACGGAATTTTTGCCGTATCACAGAGCTGAATCCATGCTACTATGGATTGCTTGAAAATGGGCCCGAACTTGGGTAACTGAACCGGAATTGTGACTGAAAATCGATTCCTCGACTGCCCTGTTCTTCAGATCTGGAATCGGGAACCGCACTTAGGACCGCCTAGTAGCCCAGACTTTGCGCTATCAGATGACCACTTACTTTCGTCTTTTGACCCTTACATGGAAGAGAAAAATTCCAAAACTATGACGAAACCAAACTTTGGGTGTGTCGCTACTTCAGGTCACGGCGCTGTGACATTCCACAGTAAAGCGCTCATAATTTTTGTGGAAGATGTCGAAGGTTCATCAATACTAATTCTGCATTAAACTCAGACTGGGGTGTTGAAGCTTTGTTTTTAAAAAATAATTTGTTCAATGCAAAAACGCGCATTTCCAACTTAACACCCTAATAAATTACTAATGCTACCGCTTTGGCTACAATTGTGTCAAAAAGAACTTCCTGGGGACTTGACGAGGCTACTAGCGCAGCACAATAATCTTCTCAACTGGTGGATGTGGTCCAGAAATGAAGATGTATTCCTCAACCATTAGTGAACATTTTCTACTACCCTTTTTAACTATAGCAGGTTACGTTAAGGTCCTGATAAGGCCATCTTAGGGATTAAAAGTCGTGATGACCAAGGAATTCTCCCACAGAAGCATTTCCTTGAGCCTATACCATAAATTACGCATGGGGCACAACCGTGGAGGCGACATGATTAATGTCGCCTGAGAAAAAAATGCACATGTCCTCTCCGCAGACATTTCGCCTACAAAAACCACTTTTCCTATTCTTCGTCCATATTTAACGGAGATTGGAGGGCATTCCCACGACAGACTGATTTAGGAAGCAGAAGGGATATCGGCTCACTTGATTAGCAGCACAATATGAGCAGCTGCTGCAAGACCAGCAAACAGTTCTTATAGGGGAAAGCTATGGGAGGACAATAGGACCGATTTATGTTTGTATCAGAACGTCCATTGAATTTTTCAACAATTTAAAAAATAGGTAAATAAAAGGTGCTAAATCATTAAAAAATTCGAAGTCTACCCCATCTACAGCTTGGGTAAAGGTTAATAGCATAGTATTATGCAATATTTAAATGCTTTTTGTCTATTAATCTATTACTATAACTGTATTATCATTGCTTATCAATAATTATCCACTTTTATAATCGATTGTCATGATTTACCATGTTTTATAGTTTCTAGAGAATTTTCACAAAAGCAGTAGGTGCTGACATTATGCTGCTGATTATGTAGCTCGTATTTGCACAAAATCTATGAGAAGCTTGTAGAAATCAAGCAATTTGCACACCAAAGAGTTATAAAAAAACCGGAGAAACTTCTGAATTTTTCCCTCTTCGATTCCACCAGTGCCAATTCTGTTGCTATTATTCAGCCACCACATTTTTGCTCATGTCCTCGATTGTTTCTGTTTTTATTGCGCTGAAAACTCCAATATATTCCGCTGCTCAGCTGAGGCTTTTCCACGTGACCGAGAAAAACTGCAAGAAAAACGACACTGGTGTAATTTCAGCTGAGTCACGTTTTCACTGGTGATGGAGGAAAAGTCATTTTCCTGGAAACGGAGTAGGTAAGAAGTTTCCAGACAAAAATAAGAGCGAGAATGATTTTCCGCGCTGAAAAACCGAGCTTAGATTGGAAAAAACGCATCCGCTCGATGTACGGCTTAATCAGAGAGCAATCCAAGCTTCTAAAGGGATTTCTGAAAAGAAATTTTAAGAAAATCAGCAGAATATCCGGTTTTTTTGCCACGGAGCTTGGAAATATGTACTAGTTTCTAAGGAAGGATTCAAAATGTGCTGGTACCCTCATAGAAAAATATGGCGCTGATGAAGGAAAAGTACAGATTTTCCAACGAAAAAAACCATCATAAGGAATCATGTAGGCTAAAATGAAAGATTTAGGAGGAGTAGTGGTAAGTATACCAAGGTTAGGTTAGCTTATAGAGAAAATTCGCAGAGCTCTGCTCATGCGACGGTGCTCACCATCGATCGTGAGAGGAGCAATCTAGCCCTGGAAATCCAAAGAATCTCAGTTATCCGGTGAAAATACCAACAAAACCATTTCTCACAGCATTCACTAGTGACTCAGCACATTTTTTTTTGGGTGGCACAGAGCCTTCGCTCAGTCCCCATGGTGAACTTTTGATCCTGAGATGAAAATAGCAACTTGCTGAAGTCACTGGGTTACCGAGTACGACAGGTTTTATGGTTCAGCTTCGCTATTGTTCAGGTAAATTTATTACCCGAACGATTGCGCTTGGCATATCCCTGGTTAGAATTTCTGAATCGCGCACCTCCAGGAGAAAAACCGGGGCCTGTATGCATCACTGAAGCTACCCAGGGTAAACCGGTTGACCCACCTTAAACTTACCGATCGTTAAAACGACCGTCAACAAGTTTACCCCGAGTAACCTCAATGATGCATACATTGGCATGGCTTGATTGCAGGCATCATTGCAGGTGTTGCTTAACGTGGCTGCGAATATCATTACCCATGGGTAACAACTAGGTAAGGACATCGTCACATATGGGTAAACATGCTGATAGGTGCTAAGGTAGAGAGTAAAATTGGCTACCTTACCATCTCCACCACAAATAATCTCGATGACACTGGACCCTGGGAATGCCTGGCAGGACCCATCTGCTACCCATGGGTAACCATGGTCACGGAGCCACGGGCATCACTGAGATTATTCGGAGCCATAAATGCATCATTGAGATTACCCTGGGTAAGTGTGCTGACACCAGTACCAACGATGGGTAAATTTTTGTGGCGTTCACATGTTCTCCCTAGGTAATCTCAATGATGTATGCGGCCTCTGGGTTAACTCAACGGCTTCCGGCTGAATACTGGGTAAATTTCATGATTCTCACGCCGAATTCTTCATACTTTTCCTGTGGAACCGATGTTAGGAGACACAACCGCATCTGATTTTCTCTTTTTGACAACACTTATTATATTTCCCCCAAATTATTGCAATGAATTTTTGCACCTCCTAGACTTTTTACTAATTCGCCTCACCCGCCTCTATTACCGGCTCTGGTAAACTTCTTTTTGATAGTCATTCCCATATTTTTTTCATTCTTCACTGTCTCAAGTAAGCGCCACCCAGTAAGATTCCATAATGCCAGGCTCAGGGAAAATCTCCAAATATTTCTCCAGAAATCTGCAGGGTTACTTTATTTTTGAATGAAGCCCGGCTGAAGAACTCTCTCCTACAACACACATTCCCTTGAAATATCGTAGCAATAATAATTTGTCTGCTAGTGACGCATATTCTATCTATTATACATTGATGCGTGGGAGGGGGCAATTTCTAAAGGATACTCTGAAATCCCAAGGGCATCGCTGTGGTGTTGCACTTTTTCCTATGCATTTGCAGCTTGGAAGTACATTCTGACGAGGCTGCCTTCATGTCGAGCAAAGAAAAACGCTCAACATGCACTTTTTGCACGATGTTTCACGCAAAAGCTGGCATTTTTCGAGCCGAGGGATAGGGTTACTCGGCAAACAGCGAAGTTTTCCAGAAATTTCCCGGATAAAACCAGCCACGGCTCTCGTGAATAGCCCCACCGCGCTCCTCTAAAAGCCGAAGCTGTAGAAAACCGCGCGAAGTGACTGGCTGGCTGGCGAAACCAGTGGTGTAGCGGCGAAAAAAGCCGGACACGCGTGTCAACGCGCCGACTGCCGCCAGCCCGCCGTCGGCGGTGGCCGGCCGCCCGCGCGTCGGCGCGGACGTTTCGTTTCTTTTCGCTCGCGCTTTTTAATGGGCGTCAAGATGACCACTATTTAGGAGCCACGCCCCGAGTGGCTGCACTGGCTGCGGCTAGTACGCAATTGCGTACCACCTTCAGGCGCTAGCCTGAAAGCAGCACAGGATGACCTTGGGGGAAAGAGTCCGAAGATTGGAGATCGTCAGGGAACTAATGTCATACTAAAAAAAGAAGAAATATGGAAAAAAATATAGGGTCAGAAGGAGTGGCAGTGATGCAGACATGAGTGATTCGATGACAAAGTGGCAGTGATTTTTTATTCCACCATAAATTTGGCAAATATTTGCACTCGTCTTATTTTCATTCATTGTTCCCGTTCCCAAATTCTTTTTTTTTTCATTTTTTATCGCTTTTCATTTTTTGACCATTATCCTATTTTTAACAGCCAAATTCTAGAAGGATTCTACTATGTTTAGGTATAGAAATAAGTAATGTATATAATACTACATAATTACTATAGTACTATAGAATACACTAACTACTACAACACTATATAATACTGTAGTACTATGTAGTACTACATACCAATGGCGAGCGCAGAAAGTGGGCGGGAGGGGGG
>JARK01000111.1:28142-42278 GCA_000688135.1 Ancylostoma ceylanicum | reverse complement strand
GGGGGGGGGGGGGGGGGTGGATAGGCAGAAGGGCCCGTAGACGGGGCTGGCCTCCTTTAACCTGGAGATTTGAATAGCGCTCAGATCAGACTTAATTTACCAGCGGAAGCCACTTTCAATTAATAGACCATTTCCATTCTTACGCTCATATGGCGTTGAGATTACCCAGGGTAAACGTGTTGACGCCCTTATCAACATGGGTAAATTAGTGAGGCGTTACAACTTTTACCCGAGGTAATCTCAATGATGCATGCGCCACTGGAAGTCATCACTAACCTCAACGACATAGGAGTAATGTTTGAAATACTAGTATAAAACTGAGTTTAAAGGGGTAGAGTCGAAGTTTCGCTGAAATTTAATTGTGTATACTAGGAATATTAACTGTTTTCCATACTACCTTATATGAAGATGAAGAACTCAGGAAAAGAAGTGACGTCGAAAAAAAAGAGAACAAATAGGAAATGAAAAAAATCCTGGCTTTATGATGAAGATGAGAGGTATTTTCTCTGAATTTCCACAGCACTTGTACAAAATACCTTGACAATTTTTCCTTTAGTGATTTCATCACAGAAGAGTCAAAGAAGTAGTTGATCCAGAGGAAAAATGGACATTCGCCCAAAAAATTCCAAAAAGAAGCCATGTTCCAGAAAGACGCTCCAAGAAACCTACAGAAAGTTGAGAGATCATGCTTTACAGATATAGGTTGAGTGATTTAGGACGGTCTAAAATGCAGATATGAACGAATGTCTCGCTATTTATAATTAGAAGAGCGATAGCGAGGAAGTCAAGATCTGGCAAACTTGATAAAAACTCAAATGTACAAGAAAATAGGAGTGCAGAGATTAAAAAAAGGAGAAATATGCCAAAAAGTTCAAAAAAAGCAACAAATTACAATGAGAGCGAAGAAAAGGACGGCTACTCTAAAATATCAAGGTTGGTAGGCGATATGGATTCCTCTGCGTCAGACTGGTCAGCAAGGTAGGTCAAACTTTTGCCGTAGATGTGCATCTTTGAAAGGAAGGGTAGTCTCATATATTAATTATTCAATATTATAACTAAGATTTTTGTTGTCTTAATTTTCCACCCGTGTCCCCAAAACGGCGGAGAACCCCAATTTTTTTCCACGCTCCACTCCCCTCCCCATGCCCACTCCCTCACACCCACGTTCTGCGTCCGCTACTACCAGCTCGGTAAAAAAGACGTCACGTATGGGTAAACATGATGGGTATCAGAAGTCACATGTTCCATAGAGATTACCCACGGCAAGCATGTCAGCACCACACAATTTTACCCGCCATAAACACGGGCGCCAGCACGTTTACCCTGGGTAATTTCAATAACGCGTCGAACCTCCGGAACCATCGTTGAGATTACCCAGCGTAAACATGTTGACATCCTTGTTGGCGATGGGTAAATGTGTGCGGTCTTAACACGTTCACCTGCGGTAATCTCAGTAATGCATGCTCTTCAGGTCTGGGTAAAGGGTGAAGTTGGATATATTAGAACGTTTACCCTGGAGAATCCCGATGATGTATACGAGCATAGAGAATGTAGTCTGCAGAGGTTTTCTTTACCCAGTATTTCTGGAGCCATTCAATGAAGATTACCCTGGGTAAGCGTGCTAGCAGTACACAAATAAGCCTATCGTTAACGCGGGCACCAACACGATTACCCTGGATAATTTCACAGATGCATTCAGACCCAGGTGAAGGGTAAACTTGGATATGTTAGCATGTTTACCTTGGATAATCCCAGTAATATATACGAGCACAGAAAATGTAGTTCCTAGAGGTTCTCTTCATCTTGGATTCTTCGGGACTTTACCTGATGACGACTAAAAGTTGGGTAATTAGTGTTACCACCAGGTAAAATTAACAAAACGAGAAATTGAGGCAAAAAGAAGGTTACAACTTGTGATTTCTCGCCAAAAAAGGATTGGAACCTTGGAAAAGGGCTCTCTTCCCTTGGAGAAAGGCGAACCCACTACCCTATTCCTGGAGAACTAGGTCAAAAATATCCGGGAGGAAAACGCACTATAACGTCGCATAGCAAAAGTGCAGCAGCACTGCGCAAACATCACATGAGTTGCATAAGAGCCGGGAAAAACCGAGAATTAATGTAGGCCACCACAGCCGTGGAGCCGGATACTACGCATCCATACGTCTTTCGCGTTTTTCGCCAGCGTTCACCAGATGTGAGCTGTAGTGGTCGGTGTCATTGTGCGTGCGCACGCATCGCACGAAAATAGCATAGTTAGTGCAAAATTACGTGCGACACTGGTAACCAAGAAACAGCAAATTCACGTAATTTTGCAGAAAAATCCTCGGCGCTCGCTGTACACATAAAATCCACAAAAAATCGGGTCATCCAGGTGAAAATTAGGTTTACTACGGGAGAAATTGTAATAGTTACTGGTTCTGTGCAGCGTAGGCCCCGCCCACATCCGCTTTTTCGCTGTTTTGCGCTTCGCTCAGGCTGCCGCCAGCCGCTCACAAATATTGAAAAAGCAAGTAGGCGGAGCGTACATGATAGCTCGACGCCGATGAAGAAGGCGTTGTTTAAAGCCGAAAACAATGACAAGAAGAGAGGGGAGGGGCTTAGGGGCAAAGATAGAGGAATTATAGGGAGTAATGTGTGCAATTGCACTATAAAGTACACATTACAGTATTATTAATTTCAAAAAAAAAAAACGGTTGTACATTTGGAATTGATGGCGGTGGGCTTTCCACGGTTTCGAAAAGCACGCAGCGCGACCGCGACGCTCAAGCACGAATCCTCTACGGAACAACAAACTATGCGGTTTTCTTGGCAGTTAGATATTTTTCTTATTAGTTAACACCAAAGGTGATGGGCAAGTATCAAGAAAACCCAGATTCGCCACTTCGGCGACGATTCCATCGTGAACGGCGCGGCCGCGTCGCGTGCTTCTCTACGCCACGGAAAGACGACCGCGTTCGACGCCCTGATGAACAGAGCTCCTGATGAAATCGTTTTTAGCAACTTTCGTTTAACTACTAACGATTTCCTTGGACAATCTGCCGGGATTAACCAGCAGGGAGGATTCTCTTCCAGAAAAAAGACAAAATTGGGTGAGAAACCTGCGAAAAGACTGGGAAAACAGAAACTTGGAGAATTTCGAGAGCAACAGTGAGAAATCCAGATCCTGAAACTGAGAATAGAATAAATAATGCTAAGGAGAATTCCAGAAAATTAGCGATATTTCACAGGAAAACTCTTCCGAGGACCGACGGTTCTCAGAAAAAATGTGACCTTCAAATGTTCTAAAAATTAAATCCAGTCAAAAGTCAGAAAAAAACCCTCCCCTTATTCGAGACAAAAACATCAAAAAAAAACGGTTTTTACCTCAATCACCGCTATTGTAACATTTTTCTAACTAGTTCCTATAAATATTGCTAAATCCGTACGTAATTGCGGACTGCAATAAAGCTACTGTATTGTCCTTGAACGCTAGAGCCTGTAGTTAGAACAGCTTTTTTATGCAGGAAATAAAAAAATCCGCTAGAAATAGAACGGCTACATGCCATAATCACATGACAGATGTCTTGTGTGGGCGGAGCTAAGAGTACACAGCCGCGATTTGTGATTGGTCAACAAGTTTATTCATCAGAATTTTCCAGAGCACGCAAATGAGCCAATAATCATAGTAGTCATCACGTGAGAAGCACGTGGACATTAAATAAGGCACAATTAAAAGCTAAAAACTGTATGAAAAACTATTCTACAAGTAGGTCACGCCCCCATCAGGCAAATATTTGTAATATGTTCTGTCGTAGCCCATAAATGCGAAAAATAAGATTCTTCAAAGCTATAAGGCTCTCCCTGAATGACAAAAAATAGAACCCAATTTAATTTGATCGAGAAAGAGAAGAGAGAGAGAGAGAGAGAAAGAGAGAGAGAGAGAGAGAGAGAGAGAGAGAGAGAGAGAGAGAGAGAGAGAGAGAGAGAGAGGTTGAGGGAGGTACTGAAGCACAACATCTGTCACAAAGACTGAGGCACGACAACTGAGCCATGGAACTCACCATAGCCACACAGCATGGTGAGCAAACTCAACAATGCAGCGACTAGCGAGTGAGAATTACCAGTAACGAAAAAAATTATCAGAAAAAAAGGTAACTATAGAAACGAAACTCGTTGATAAGGAAAAAATAGAAACCAGCATGAAAAAAGCTCACGTAATAATAAATGGCTTCTAAGAAACTTTCACCAGAAGTAGGTAAAGGGGCGGGGCAACGGTTACACACACAGCGACATAACCTCCACCCGGTGACCAGTTCCAGAAATGAACTGTGCATAGTTTCGGGGGAGGATCCTGGCGGCGAAAACACAGCGACACAACGCAAAACACCTCGCTAACCGTAACAAATAAACACTTTTCGAAACAGCTTCTACGACCAGGTGCGCAGCATGGCTGTGGGCGGGGGAGGGGGGAGAGGCGGTCCGCCACCGCAACGGGGTCAACCCGTTCCCCCGCGCGCGTTGCGTAGCCCGATCGTCCATCGTCGCTCTCTCTTTGGTGGGAACTGGTCGAGAACGCTGGCTGGTCGGCTGGCTGGTGAAATGGACGCTCGAAAAGCGCAAATTAGCTGATGATCGCGAGCGCTTTGAATGATCATATGGGACGCGACTTTATGGCCAGGAGCGGGCGGGAACGGGAAGATTCGGGGGAGCCTTGGGAAGCAGAAATCCTCCCGAATGCTACTAGAGGTTCACGGACGGGTCAACGATGCTGAGGAGACTACTTCTGAGAAAAATTTTCACTGCCAGGATCCATGAACGTTCCCGGGAAAATTCCCAATGTCCGTATTCAGGAACTTTCCCGGGAGGGTTCTGGGTTTCCCGCTTTCCCAAAAGAAACAATTGTCTCGACCAAAACGTGGTATATATTGCTACCCTTTCTACCACGCTTAACCACCTACTGAGACAAATCGCTCCAGCACGGTATACCCATTTTAATCCTGAGAACTCGTTTGCCATGGAAAGCGGGTAAGTCACAACTTCTCCGGGTACGTTCATGAGTCCGGGTCCAGGTACCCGGTCTTCCTTACTGTGAAGGAATTCATGAACGTTCCCGGAAAGGTCCTTGGGTAACCTGTCCTCCGGATTGGACGAGTTTGTCGGGCGGAAAATGATGAAACCTGCTAAATCTAGCATAACTTATCATAGTTGCCTGAGACGAATCCCTCAAACACAGTGTTGCCGTTTGTCTCCGGAAAGCTCGTCCATTTCAGAAATGCGAAGTAGGTCAAAACTTTACTTGGAACGCTCATGAATCTCAGCATTGGACGAGTTTTCCGAGCAAAATGTGAAGTGACTCGCTGGCTGCTCGACAAGAGGTACGCTGCTCGGCTGTGATTGGTCGATTCATGTGCCCGTCGCGGCTGCAGCCTCCAAAGGCATGAACAGCGAAGGAGGAAATAGACAAATTTTTTAAGCCCACTCAGGGCAGATGAATGCCTTTGGGGCCGTCAAATTGTCAGGAGATGGCCAGCGATGTCATTCGATGCGTCGAATTTGAAGGGCCAGCCTGGATTTAAGAAATATACGAGGGCGGCGCGGTCGCGTCGCGGCGTACGTCTTGGCCGCCTCCCGTGACTCGTTATCTCTACGCTGATTTATCTTATTTACTCGTACTATCTCGTCAGAACACGTTAATTTTTGTTAGGATAACTCGTCAGAACAAGCTAATTTTCGTCAGGGGAACTCGTCAGAACACGCTAATTTCTGTCAGGATAACTCGTCAGAACACGCCCATTTTTGTCGGTATAACTCGTCCACCCCAGATGAGCAGGTAAGTCGCGACCATTCCGGAAATGTCCATTAAACTCGCCACAAATCATAACCATTCTGCTTCCCTTCTATGAGGCATTAAGTGAACCCATCAAGTTTCCTATTATACTGCCATGAAAAAACCCCCGACAGAACAAGAACAATCCTGCTGCAATCTGTGGTGCCCATTGTTTTTAATGCTGAAGAAAAAACCCATCACCACGGAGACGCAAATGGAAAGAACCTTTCAGAAAAAAAAACTACGTCAAGAAACTAAATCTACACACTACAAGGAAGAATGAGTAAGCACTTCTGCACCAAAACTTCAAACATCATTGGAGACTGTATATAATTTTCATGGATTTTTTGCCATTTTATACAAGCATAGGATTGAAGGCATAAAAAATATGTACATTCGAGTAGTACATTCTGAGTAGGTCAAAAATTCAAATGTTCGAACAGGAGAGAGAGCTATACAATCCACGATGAAAGGTGAGAAGTACTGTGTAGTCCTCTTCGAAAAGATACACGGATTCCGCGCGCAGTTTTATAGCGCTGTGGTCGAACAATCGCTACAGGACCTACTAGACTCTCTCAAAAGGAGCATGCTGCGCTTTTCTCTCGTGCTGGTCCCGCCGCGATCCTGCAACCACGAAATATTTCTTTCTTCTTGCGAACTATAGGACTTTCCTTCTCGAATATTCGAATGTTTGGATCGAATCTTGTATAGTTAGTTAAACTAATAATTAAATTATTCGACTTTTCCTCGATCCCAAGTATATTTCCTATTTCTAGCTTTTATTTGTTAGATGCAAAGGAGTCAGAGACCAGAGAGAGAAGGTTTTTTGGCGGCGAGGATTTCCTCAAGCAATTTTTCTTCGTAAATGATCTCTATAAAGATCAATACAGCACTTACACATGAGTTTCGTAATGAAAGGCAATGCTGAGAAAAAGTGCATAGCAATCCGAGGACCCTGATGAAGCCCTACCTCTTTGCTCTGCGGCCACACCCATCCCGGCGCTGCAGCAGAATTTAGACAGTGAGAGGGACTGAGATCCATGAATGGGTGTAGATCGAGCTCTGTGACTGGTCGAACTGACCAATCGCGGAGCTCTCACTAGCTAAATTCTGGAGTAAAAATGATTCATTCTGCGGCTGGAGCGTCATTTCCGTAGTTGTTGGGAAGGGCGGCGCGACCGAGCTCTGCGATTGGTTGGTTACGTGAATCGACCAATAGTGGAGCCTTCACTAGCTTATTTTGGGAAAAAAAGCTTTCGTTTCGGGGCTGGAGCCTTATTCTGAAAAACGGAGGCGCTAGTGAGCTCTGCGATTGGATGGGTGCACAATCAAGCTCTGCGATTGGTCGGTTGCGTGAGCGTTATTCCGGAAAAGGGCGGCGCTAGTGAGCTCTGCAATCGGTCGGTTGCGCGACCGAGCTCTGTGATTGGTCGGTTGGATGAAATCACCAGTCGCCGAACTATCGATAGCTGTATCCTCGGACAAAAATGATTTTGTTCTGGGTATGGAGCGTTATTCCTGAAGGGGACGGCGCAACCGAGCTCTGTGATAGGCAGGCTGCGTGAATTGACCAATCAGGGACCTTTCGCCCGCCGCCCACTCCAGAAGTAACACTTACACCACATATTTGGACATAATCATCTTGAATTTGTGCCGGACTCCAGCAAGGGGGTTATGGGTGGAGCAAAAAAGGCAACAGCCAATAGCAGACGCTCTACATTCCTCAAGAAATTTTTAAAATTTACAGTACCATAGGGCAGCATAGCGCTTCAGAAGAAGTCCTCATCTGCAGAACATGTACTAAATCTCTCTGCACTTACCTAGCATGTGCTCTGGTGGTGTCCTTGAGCAAAAGGATTGAGTCTATTCCACAAAGCACGCCGAAGAATCTGCGAAAACGCTCACGCGGGGGCGGGACAACTCGCAATTGCAGCGCGGAACTCACTACCTTTCATGGAGTTGGACTTTTTCCAAAGATCTCTGAGGATGTTGTCCTTGGGATGATATTCTTCTCAGGATAAGCACAGATTTCTGAATTGCTGGGACAAAAGCGATTAAGTGAAAATCAGCCTTCAAGGCATAGAACCGCTTGCAGAACTGTGCAAGACTGTGCACAAGACAGCACACACACGCACATGCACCGCCAGCAGCGACATTCACACAACGAAGTGCAATGTATAGAATGTGATTCTTTCGATGCACACACACACAAGTGCTTTGCACTTTCTATCAGATGGAATTTCTGATTATTCATACTATTCACAAGTGCGCGTAAAAATATCATTGAAGCATCGAAAAACCAGTGTAATCGTCAACGATTCAAGGGGCAAAAACGCAACTGTTTTACACAAACAATACGATGTTCAGCGAATACAATCAGACTATATTCACACCCACCCAAATTTGTAGTCATGCTTTTGCAGATTAGTGCTGAATAAAGAGATTGACTCCATGACCAGGATGCATGATAGGGATTACCCAGGGTAAACGTGTCTACGTGCTCATGTTTACCCTTCGCTTGGCATCATTGAGATTACCCATGGTAAACGTAAATTAAGTACCTAGGGAAGACATGTTGACGAACTTGTCAGGGATGGGTAAGTTTGTAGGCTGCCAACACGATTACCCTGGGTAAAATCAGCAACGCATTCGGCTCCTCTATTAGACATGATGGAGATTACTCGTGGTAAAAGTGTTTATCTACTCAGGTTTGTTCTTTAGTTCGCATTATGGAGATAACCCATGGTTAACGTGTTCTCGTGCCCAAGTTTACCCTTTACTTGGGGTCATTTGGACTACAAACGATGAACGTGTTCAGTTACCCAGGTTTACCCCATACTTGGTATGATTGAGATTACCCATGGTAAACGTGTACACGTGTTCAAGTTTATCTTTCATTTGGTTACCCTGGGTAAACGTATTCATATACCTGGATTTACCCTTTACGTGGCGCCGATGGAGTAACCCGTGGCGAACGCGTCCATTTGCCAAGGTTTACGCTTTATCCGGCATGATTGGGTTCACCCACCACGGTAAACGTGTTCACTTACCCAAGTTTACCCTCCATCTGGTACGGCGAGATTACCCATGGTAAATATGTTCACTTAACCAAGTTTGCCGTTTATTTGGCACCGTTGGGTTTACCCATGGTGAAGGCGCTTACTTACTCAAGCTCACCGTTATTTGGCATCATTGAGCTTACCCATGGTAAACGTGTTCACTTAACCAAGTTTACCCTTCACCTTCTACTCATCAATACAAGTGTCTACCCATAAACGCCGATGTGTACTACCAGTTGATATCCATGGGTAATTATACCTATGGGTATGAGATTACGATACCAGGTAACTCCGAAGTCGCATGCAAGGGTAATTACTGACTTACCAACCGAAGGTAAACGTGTCCACATACCTAATTTTACCCTTTACTTGGCATCATTGAGATGCCCGTGGTGAACATGTTCACGTGCCCAAGTTTGTCCTTTACCTGGCATAATTGAGATTACCCATAGTTAACGTGTTAACTTACCCAACCTCTGGGATTAGTTGGGGTAGGCATGTTGGCACCCGTGTTAACCATGGGGAAGACTAGCACGATTACCCTGAGTAGTTTTAACGATGCATCAGGTCCGTGGTCACGTAGCTAAGTTTACCCCTTATTTGACATCATTGAGGTCACTCAATGTAAACGTGTTCACGTGCCCAAATTCACCCTTTATTTGACACCCATCAAATGTCTACCCATCTTACTCTTGCGGGTAACAAAGAACTTCTACGGCTTACAACCGTTACTTTACTGGCCTGGGCTTTCTCTCCTACACGTCTGCAGTCGCATACGTAGACGTCCAGGCGTGCACGCGCACGCTTTCATCTGCAGCTTTCACCTGTATCTCTTTTCACTTCCCAAGGTCACTTCTCGGACTCGAACCCGCGCAGGGCGCGGGCGTCAGCCGAACGCGGATGCTTGCGAACAACAGCGAAAGCACAGCGGCGCTTATCGCCCCCGCAGCGCTGCGCAACGAGTTCAATGTTGCGCAGCGCTGCGATGCAGCAACCACTGCAAAAAGCGCATATAAGCGGAGTCGTCGATGAACTGGTCAAGCCACCGCGAGGCCACTCTCGCTCTCGTGACGCGCGCACGCGCGAGCTTTCAGTGCGCGTTGCCGGCGCGCAGACGTCGGCCGACGTCTGTACGCCTGGCGAGAAATCGAAAGCGAAAGAAACTGCGTTCACGGCTTATCCCATGGCGGCTTCTACGGAGCGCTTTCAGCAGAGGGAGCAGCCAATGATGATCGTAAATTGTCGTGGACAGCTAGTATTTACATCGAGAAAACGGGCTCCAGCTATTTCATGGAAACGTGCTTATAGTTCTTTTTCGAGAAAATTCCAGATTAATGCTCATCCAAGAAAGGAATGAAAAGAAAAAAACCGGTAAATAGGACACTTGCCTGTCTGAACTTTTAGTCTTCTCAACATCTATCATACGTAGTTGTCGCTGGAATTTTCACTCACCAAGAGTTGTGTTCACCAATAAGAGAATCCTACATGTAGTGTACCTGGACAAAGTGAGGGGAAGCTACTACTGATCTCTCATATACCCAGCTGATCTGCTACTGGTCCATTTTCCATGTCGACCAATGGGAAGAGATGCTTACGAAAAAGCAAGATCTGGCCTGGCACTATCCTTATAGTATGATTTTGTTCTATTTTACTATTACCAGTAGGTGCGTACCACAGATATGCACATTCATTACCAGTAGCTGATCGTGAGAAGTATCCACTGAACAGTAAAATCAGTATATATAAAAATGAATGTCTGTATATATGTGTGTATGTATGTAACGAGAAATCGCGGAGAGTGAACAGATCGGGACCAAACTTAGCATCGCCCAAGGGCAGGCGGAGGTTTTAGGCTACTTTAGGTTATCGATTGATCTATCGATTTATCGATTTTATTGATTTTTCGCTGTTTTCGCCCTAGGGACGGTGGAGACATGTCTACTGGGGTTATCCAACACGCTGAACACGAATATGGCAACCGTTTTGCACCAAATAATGATTTGCCGATTTTATTTTTTGCTATTTTTACCAACGGGTTGGTGAAGACATGTGCACTGGGGTTCTCCAATACGCTGAATGTGAATGTGGGTGGGCAAAAAAAACGGTCATTAGGGTGACCATGAATGTAATGAGCACTATGAAAGGATTCCCTGGATTCAGCAGTTGTCCTATTCAGCGTTTAACTGCCGGAAGAAATAAAACACCCGAACGAAGCCGGGCACACCGTCTAGTAAGTAATAAATTTCCTCGGATTCCTCGGAGCAGTGTAGCCGAATGGTGGCGATTCTACCAATTTCCCCCAATCCGCTCGTCCCCCTCATCCTTGAGGTCCCCCCAATCCGCTCGCCCAGGGTCCCCGGTGAATTCGTTCACTACGGGTTAAGTTGGTCGTCCAAGCCCTGGTAACTGTTGTCTGTCCTTATTGCGTTCTGGATATGGGACAAGGATCTCGGTTGGGGACTATTTTACCTGCCGGAGAAGGAGGACGACCTGTTTTTCCGTCATGACTGAAACCCTGGATTGACAACTCACTTTGTTCGGAGAGTACACGCGGAACCACTTGTTAACTGTTCTCACTTTTTTGGCACACCATTGAGTGTAGTAAATAAATAAATAAATAAATAAATTTCAAGGGTTATTAACATCTACAGTCAAATTATTTGCTTCGTTTGCGTCTTTTTCAATCGCTGTGTACTATTCAAGGTTAACAGTATGGATCTGCAGTCGGTATCTGGATCTAAGCCATACAGTTAGAAGTATTTAGTTACTGGTACATGGTATAGTTCTCGATTACCCAACATTGCCACGCCCTTGTTGCTTCGTGGACAACTCTGTATACCTGTTTTCCAGAGAAAATAAGCAATACAAGACTGACAACTTTCTGAGAAACAGTTGATGTTGATGAATAGCCCCAGTATTCCATAACATTCGTCGGGAAAACAACATTGAACACAGGTTTTGTATAGCGTGCGGAAGTTCTCTCACGAGACCATCTAACGACGCTATAGGGGTCAACAAGGGTAAGATTGAAAAAGTTCTGTTTTTAAGCGAAGAGCATCGAAAATTTCTGAGTGAGGGTTAGAACTGAGGTCTTTCTCAGGGATTCCGTTGTACGAGACCAACACTTCCTATTGTTGTCTGCGCCCTCCTCCCTGTCAGTACTCTTACGCTGTTTCATGCGTAATCAACCAATCACGACAGGGCATGCGGTAGATGGGTACAACTGCCACTCCTAGTGATCTTGCATTTGGGGAACAAATCTCGTGCAGTGCAGGAATTATTCCCTAATCCATGTATCTCAACTATATGTGGTCTTTTAAGCAGACAAAAATATCTTCCGCCGTTTGAGGAACTCCTCCTGGATTTTCCGTCCACAGTTGGACCTATAGTTTCCGATCCGAATTCAAGCTAAGCTCTAGAAAATCCCATCCATCCATCGCACTCAGGTCCTCCAGAGATCAACGCAAATCTCCCGCAGTTTTCACATTTTTCTGACTCAAACTAATCCCCTAAAAAGCACTGACACTATGCAAATCCACAAAAATCCACAAAAAGTGTACGCATGATCAGAAAACGGTTTCAAATTCATTTAAAATAACGACTGTACACACATCTTCCCTGCAAAATTAATTAAAATGTGCATTAAGAAGAGGGAATTAATTAAAAAGTACACGTAGAATCGCAGACAATTTAGGGTAATGACGTCATCTGGGCAACAACAACACTTCGAAGAATTGCAGAAAATATAGAGGAACATCGCAAAAACTCCACGATTCTCGCTACCTCATCTGCCATTGATGACGTCACAAAGACATAGTCAATATTCACCGAGCTTATCACACCGCATCGCATCTGTCTCAATTCCACATTTCACCTTGCCAATTCAGGATGCTGTTGTGTGATCATGTCGCTGACCTTATTCACCTGAAACGACGAATACATCAGAAATCATAATTGTGATCATGTCGCTGACCTTATTCGCGAATCAAGAATTACAGAATTACAGGATGGATTATCACAAGATTTGCCATAAAATAATTAACGGACCAGAATTACACGTATTAGACTCAAGATTTTCGCTCTAAAGCTGATTGAATGCGTCAACAGACCTACCTCAAGGTGGTACGGAACATGACTAATCTGGTAATCCTCTCTGCTAAAAGCGTTCGGGAACAACGAATCCAGGGGCAATCCAGGGGCAAAGTCCATCTCGAGAATAAAGCAAACGTCGGAAGTGAGGGACTTCAACTTGTGATATAATCAAGACTTCAGCTTGGAATAGATTTTCAAACAGTAGGGCTTACGCTAGCAAAATTAAGATGTTGATAGCCGTCAGACGGGTGTACGAACTTTCCGGTTCAAATTTGTCATCACGTGATTAAATTTTTAAATTTCGCCGCTTCTCGTCTTTTGATCAAGATCAAAGTTTATTCACAACTTTTCTTTCCTATTTTGTTCAAAAGTTCATGTAGGACGCTCAAATCAAATGAGTGCTAACATTATAATCACATTTTTGTACAAAATCATAGGCCCGAATTTCAGTGATGGCCGACGCAAGGGCTGAGGTGGGGGAATGAAGGCGGAAACGGGAGTGAAAAAAATGTCGGTTCCGCCAGAAAAGGCCCAGCCAGTATTTTTTTTTAATTATTCTAATATTAAACATAGATGTAAACGAGTGAAAAAATGAAATATAAAGAAATAAATAAAAATTAACTATTCAAAGTGATAAAGAAAACAATCTGTTCATAGCAGACTACCTTACCGACTACTAAATTTTAACAATTTTATAGGATAATTTTACAAAAAAAAGTTACATTCTCACACAGCTTCCTATGACCTTCTAGTATTCAATCCTTCGTGATTTTGAACAAGCGTATCCTGTGGACCACCACCGAAAAATCAATCAAATAAAATTTCTCAGAGCATTAATTACCACGTAAAAAATGGATGGTAACCGAGAACCGCGGGTTGCGCACGAGTTAACCCGCGGCCGGTTTACCCGCGCGCAACCATGCACCATAACCATGCACCAGAACAGACTGAACGATCTAAAGCTGGCATTTAGAATAACTTCGCTTCTTTAGCCATTTTTCTTGTTCTTCGTTGTTTTTTGTCAATTTTACTTTTATGTTTTTTTTTTCAAAGCTTATGTGATCACAGTGTACTTGCTTCATGTGGTTGTTGGTGCATTTATCGTTTGGTTGCACTTTGTTTGAATTTTACACGGAGTCTCTTTCCTCCGTCTCCAAATATATATATATATATATATAT
>JARK01000111.1:6299-27270 GCA_000688135.1 Ancylostoma ceylanicum | reverse complement strand
TATATATATATATATATATATATATATATATATAAATGCGTCAAACCTTTCAGCTACAATGTCATAGGTGTACAATTTTTTACGAAAAATCCTCGGAGGGAGAAAAAACGTGGTGATTGGAATTATTGTGAGGATTTTGATATGAAATTGCATAAAGAGCAGAGAGACCCCCAACTTGTCATTAAGATCACCTTAAAGCAATCCATAGCGACAAGGATGTCCATTTTGTTGTAAGGCTTAATAAAAAAAACAGTTCTGTACCATGATAATGAAAGCATCACCCACTAAGAGTCTGTGAGCTTGTACGTGTTGCAATTCCTCCCCAGAAGTTAGAAAAAAAAATCGTAACAAGAGCAATATAAGGCCAAACTCACCAGCTGACAAAATGACATGATCTGCTCGTCCCACAGTTTCAACGGATCGCGCTCTGAAACATTCAGGACTCACTACGAACTATTTGATCTCTCCAGTACAGAAAGTTTCCCTGTTCTCACGGAACTAAAACACTGTTTGTAAACAAGTGTTGTTCAGAGAGTGAAACCAGTCAGCTGGTCTATTCGTCCGTACGAAGAGGTCTATTAATAACCAGATGGGCGAGAGTGGCCCGCGCGACAGCAGCGTCGACGGGGCGATGGACAGCTTGACACTACACAACAACTCGTTTCGGAGAAGCTTTCACCGCGCGACAAGTTCGCCATGCTTAGGTGAAGCAGCGCCCCGTCGGGACAAACAAAAACACGATCGTGCCAAGCATCAAAGAAATGGTAATAATAACAACATGACACCAGCGTGGAAACACCGACATACGAAACACGTCCGCGGCCAATAACATCGACGTTGATGGGGCACCAACCTCGAAAAACACTCATGAACTCAAAACGCTGCGTTCAAAGCAAGTGACTACTATTATGACAAACAATCAGGGAACTTGTAAGAAATGCCGCTCAACTGACCTCCTTTCGGCCGACTAAGAGTAGAAAACTAGTAAAAATTGGAGCACTCACGTTCGAAATGCACAAATCCTTCCAGTTGATCGATATGACCCGCCAATCGTTCGCTTGAGATCATCTGCGCAACGATCTCCTCCGCCTGAGAAACAAGCACTAGAGCATTTCTAATGACATTAATGCAACTTTACATATGCATAACTAGATTCCACAGAACATCCAAGAAAACGAGACCTAGCTATGAAGCTAACGATCTGACCATGAGAGGGACCGCAGAGCAACAATAAGAGCTCTGACGAAGGCGAGTAAGCCGAAACGTTAGCCAAATAAAGTACTATATCATTTTTGGCTACGGTTCAGAAACAACAAACGAGAAACTATCTATTACGACAAGATTCATTGAACGTCGAACATGGAAGCTGTTATATCCCTCACCTTTTCTGGAGAAATTCCAAGTAATTCAGCCAGAGTCGGAAGGGCAATATTATTATAAAGTCTGGAGACAGCTGTCATATTATGCTCCACAATGACTCCTTCCACAATCGACTGACCGTGCTCGTTGGTTCTCTGGTGTGGTTGCAGTTCGCGTTCGAATTCCACCAGCTGTAACGCTCGATTTTACCTATTTCCTCGTTCAGTTAACCTTGCCGCTCCTTACCTCATTCGCTTTTATCAACCTATCCAGATACAGCTTCTCAAGGAGAGGAAATGATGGGAGTTGGGCAGCTCGAGGGTCCTTGAATAACGTATTCAGCATGCGAGATCGGGCAGAACCTGAAATCATGGAAGAATGAACTTAGAAGACGCTGAGCCACTCTCGTAAATAAGGTAAACTCTCATCAGCATATCTCAAAGGACTAGCGTGAGCTTTCTATAGTAATGAATTGTTCGCTGAAGGTACCAAATGCCTACCCGATGAAGAAATTTATGGACTTTCTGATGAGGTGTTCAACTCTCTCAGGAGATTAGGACTGAAACTTGTACATCAGGTTGAATTGTGGATCTATGAGACAAATGCCTTGTTCAGTACAATTTAGAGCGCGCAGTAAGATAAGAAACGCTAGCTAGTTCACTGAAACATATTGTCAATTCGGTAGAGCATTCACATTAATGCTATGGAAGCGCTAAAGCAAGCGAAATTTAGAAACATTTCTAGTCTACAGGGCTAGATCCATGAACGCAAAGCTCGACAAAACCAGGCTAGCAAACCAATTTCGGCGTTCTGCGGCTCCTAACTTCGGGTAGTCTATAGGATAGCCAATCCCACTAACCATCATTGGCTGGTGCGATAAGCGCTTCATGAATCCTAGCCCAGGATATGGAAATCCACTCAGCTAATGCTTCTTTGTCATACTTTCAAGAAAAAGCTGCATCAATTCTCCCAACAACATTATCAAATCTGATCAAAAGTCGTGTACTACATTCGTAGCCGTCAGCATCAGGTGCTTCGATAGACGCAAAAATACATAGAACTATCGCATAGAAATCATTCTGCTAATGAACAAACTAAAAACGACAAAACGAACCTGGTGCTGCAAGAATTGTACACGTAATCGATCGAGAGAGCGCTGTTTTCTGATCAGCTTCAGGTAGATCGGTAACAAGTGATAACTCATGGTAGCGTTGCGCAGCATCCGTAAATTTGCGCCGTCCATCCAGCACCCGGGCGTAGATGGCCTAAACATCCATAGTATGCAGACAACAGGTTGGGTTCGCGACTTTCAATACCTTGTATTCCACATTGTATGAATCGCAATCCTTCTCTGTTTGCAATAGACTCGCACGGTTTACATACTGCTCGGCCTCTGCACAATCGCCACTGTCTAATAGCAAGCGGCCAATACGCAGGTATAAAGCCATTTTCTGAGCAGGGGAGCACGGCCTGAAGACAAAATGTTTAATCAAAAAGTCAAATATCAAGTAGAATTGAGTGCATCCCCTACCGCTGCGCACTATCAGTGGAGATCTTCCGTAGGGTCTCTGCTGCTTCAACATAACGACCGGCTCCTTCGTGAAGGTTCGCTAATATCGTGCGAATTGCACATTTCTGAACGTGAGAAATACAGAAAGGTATGTTATAAGTTAGGAAAAGGTACTCGAGTAACATACCTGCTCATCGAAAGCGATGCTAGTCGTATCGAGCACGCTCAAAACGGCTTCAGCCAGAATTCTCAGAGAATTTTCGTCCTGCTTGAACGATTCCACTCTACCAACAATTGCAGTGATTAGTTGTCTCGACACCACTTGACTGCCAGCTTCGATTGCAATTACTGAAGAATATGGTGAAGACCTGCTCATAATTAAGCTCAAAACAAGATAAAAGTTACCTGTTTTCATGAGTGTTACAAGTGGTATCAGATCTGCTTCAGTATTTACCCGTTTCGGAAACAGCTTCTCCATAATTACGCAGAGTCTAAAAAGAGCAATCCATAGAGAAACTAAAATGGCAGCTGCCATTCACAGCTAATGACGGTGAAGAGAAAACTTCAAACCTCCATCCAAAAATGTTACTGGGAATTACGCGAATCCAAAGTAACACAAACATGGACTCACTTCTCATACTGTGACTTGTGATCCGCTTCTTTAGACATAATCGCACCGACCTCCGCCGCCACACCAGCATCTTCGCCTGACATTTTCCCAACTCGTCCTTTCGGCTAAGACTACAACAACTTCCCGTTTCGTTAATTTTCTTTCCTTACCTTACCTAAATGAGAGAAGTCATTACTTCAGAGCAACTGAAACATTGCACGTTACAAGTACGATAACATGAACAACGTCTGTTGAGCTCATGAGGATTTGAACTCACATTAAAGAAGAAAGCATACGGAAGGGTGCAAAATGATTGCAGGTGCAGAAAAGAATAGCAAGCGTCGTACAAAACAGTTCATCTATAAGCAATTTTTGCTATAGAACAACCATTATTTTTACTTTTTCTCCTAGCGCTATCTTTGTTTTTGTTTACCGGTACCACCAACAGGCCAAGAACAGAACATGTCAAAACAAGTGGAAGATATCCTGGTTAAAACCAAAATAACGTATTTGATGTATTCGAACTCATATTCCACACAAATCTCACAAGAGAGCATCAGAGAAATGAAGGACAAATAAGAAGACTTCTCTTCCTCTCTTTTCTCTTCCCCTATTCTCTCGAATATTCGGATGAATCAGTTCCTAGATGTTTAAGTCGACCGAATTTGGTTTTTGCTCTCAACTACAAAATATACAGTCCTTCCCAAAAAGAGACTGATTGCGCGACTGCACCATCGCGGCGGAACCTGAACGAGTGATGCGGAGACAGCGTGCTCTAAGTGAGAGGGTCGAGTAGGTTCCGCCGCGATTCTGCAGCCGCGACGCTAAGAAACCGCACGCGCAATCCGTCTATCTTTTGAGAAGGACTATACCTTACTGTCCACGCTCAGACAATAACAGCGGACAAAGGCAGACCCATTGCTACTCTCCGAATAGGTATAGCCGTCGTCGGAAAGATAGACAGATTGCGCATGCGGCTTTATAGCGTCGCAGCTGCGGGGCCTACTCAACACTCTCACATGGCGCATGTTCTGTTCGCATCCTTCGTCCGATCTCCGCCGCGATTGTGCAGTTACGGAAGTCGTCTATCTTTTTGAGAAGGACTACACTATATCTATCCTTACGAGGACTGTAAGCTGGAAATTCAAGACCTTTGGGTGTATTGACGTTCTCACATTAGCAGTACAGTTTTTGCAAAGAACAGCGCCTCATATAAAATTCGGAGTCACGCATCCTAGCATCCCCTTTGCCCACATGCATGCACTCTTCTTCCAGAATTTGAACAAAAAACCTACACATCTTTTAAAAAACCATGAGATAGCAGTGATCCTGAAATAATTTACAGCAAAAATCAATAGTTCAAAGGTGCCCTTAGTTAGAGGCCTTGGGCAGGTTACATTTGGATAAGATCTTGGGTAGAGGTGGTTCGAGGGTAGAGGTGGAAGTGATGGCAGAGAATAGAAGTATAATGATCACTCCTTTACCACAAAGGCATCCAATAACTAGGAACGAAGTCACAAAACACAGTTAACGTGGAGACATAGTAAGTGACAATGGAAATTTGACGACTGAAATTTGAGTTGACCGGATGCCTTGCTTGCCGCCCATTTCAAGCTCTGGAGGCGGCGATTTGCCGAGATGTAAACCGTTAAATGAACCTGTTATCAACCTCGTCTATGCTTTACAATAGACCTTACTACTTATGCGTCTAAATTCGAATTAAAACCCATAGTCGATAAATCGATCCGAAGAGAAAGCAGTCCATTAAGCGTCACTATTCGATCCAGCCACAATAGTTCCCATATAAGACGACAAAAAGTCATGAAGTAAGCAAGTGCGCATCTACGATTATTCCATTTTCGAGAAAATAAGACGAAAATTTTATTAAGCTAAGTCAACAATTGGATGCAAACATTCAACAAGTAAAGAATAACAAAAAACGGTTGGTGGCAACTTCCTGACATGTAAGCTTTCAATCGTGATCTCAGAGAGAATTGTAGATCAGGGAGGGGGAACATATGTGATCATTTTTGAGCCAGGTAATCAGTACATATAAGCGTATTTGGATGCCACACCGAGATACAAGCAATCAAAACCACGACACTCTTGCAAATAACCTCTACGAACATTGACTATGATGT
This sequence comes from Ancylostoma ceylanicum, assembly GCA_000688135.1. Taxonomy (NCBI): domain Eukaryota; kingdom Metazoa; phylum Nematoda; class Chromadorea; order Rhabditida; family Ancylostomatidae; genus Ancylostoma; species Ancylostoma ceylanicum. Next base: position 21,650 of record JARK01000111.1, on the reverse strand, counting down.
GGAGGTCGTAGGGGAAATGAGATACGTTTTTAGATATTTAAGCCATTCCATCATCGTCTTCATCTTGTGGTTTCGGTCCGCGAGGCTTTGGACCGCCAGTTGCTTGCTTGGCAATGATAATCTGCAAAGTAAGCATTGCAATCAACATCTCAGGGAAAATTATACCACAATAATCATCTATAAGCATCTATATACCTGGTCCACTTTCAAAATCGTAGCCGCAGCATCGGTGGCTAGTTTGATAGCTAATTTTTTGCCAGCATACAAATCAAAAATGTAGTTTTCAGCCGCATCCATAACCTCTGCAAAGCGGGTAAACAGGTGAAAAGAATATAATTGGAGCCATGACGATTATGTGGTACCTACCATGCTTCCATATGTCAATTCCAGCATTCTGCTGTCCAGCTTCATGGGCAGCGTTAAGCTTGGTGAGAATGTCAGTCGCCTGAAAATGCTGGAGCTGATATAAAAATCAAACGTTTGTGAATTTCTGCAAGATTTGAGCGATAACAATACCCTTGCAAAAAAGGAGAAATTCACCAAATCACGAGAAAGGAGTAGCAAACTCAAACGAAAAACACATAACATTCGAGAAACTATATGTGAAGACCCACGTCCATTCCGGCATTTTCAGCTATGCTTTTCGGCAGGGTTTCCAAGGCATACGCGAATTTCTTGATAGCATACTGCTCAAGACCAGGACATTTCTCTCCGAATGATTCAATCTGCCTCGCCAGCTCAATCTCAACAGCACCAGCTCCAGGCAGAAGCTGCAAGGAGTACAAATTCGAATTTCACGCTCTAGACTGTTAAAAAAAATAGGCAAAAACAATGGAAACCGACAGAAAAACGTATGATTAAGGAAGATGAATAGATCAAACCTTAGCATCCTTCGTGAGTGCTTTGTAGGTGTTCACAGCATCATCCACGGCTCGTTCCACATCATCAATTCGCGATTGTGAAGAGCCACGAATGATGATAGTAGCTACATTTCCCTTCTCTCCCTAAAAAAAGGGTATGGGAAAGGAAGAACTATGGCGTAACAGAAGTGAAAACTGAGTCCAAATCTGATAAGCGAACCTTATTGTCAAATACAACAACATTTTCGTCACCGATTTCTTTCACGCAAACGGAGTCGCAAGTACCCAGTAGATTGACAGCAGGAGCACACTAAATGGGATAATATCGATACAATGTGACTGTTTGCCGAAAAATCCTGCAACATAGACAAGAACAGTAACTGTAGGGACTGCTTCAGTTCCTCCTACAACGGCTGCGGACTAAAAATCGTATACTAGTAGTGCACTATGGATTGAAATACATCAGAATGATGAGGCAATGTCAGAAGCATATTTCTGAGTAAAGGCAAACTTCCGAGGTGCTCATTCTATGAGACAACTTGTCGTTTCTTCGTTAACTCCGAGTAAACATCACCAGAGTGATCTACCTCTAGAAGTCACATGTGTCACTGGAATTATTTAGGGTCAACGAGTCGACACCACACAAATTTGGCCTTCGTTATCACGGGAGTCAACGCGGTTACCCTAGGTAATCTCAACCATGCAATGAGGCTGATTCTTCTCGTCGCCACTGAACTCAACACTCCCGAAATCCCACCTGTTTTCTCTCCCGTTTAGTGCGTTTTCTTTAAATGTTGTTCTAATAAAATTCCTTATCCACTCTAGCGTTTTTTAGTGCCGTCGGATTTGTCCGCTTGTTGCTTAGATTGGTGAAGTGTCTAATCTTTTTTTTCGTCTAAGGGGAACGCGATCCTCGTACATATTACTATTCGATTAAGGGTCAACAGTCAGTTAAGAGATCTACAGCACTTTTAGACTACTTGGCAACAGAAGGTTCATGAAAAAAACCAAGAACTAAGAAATGAAAACGAGTGCTCACGATTCTAGCCTGGGCCTGGGCTCCAACGGTGCGACAGAGGCGGCGGAGATCGAATTTAGACGTCAATCTACAAAGTATAATCCAAACCACTCCGTAACATCGAAACGTAAGCGTTAAGATTGCCCCATAAGTGACCACAACTTACCTAACTGCCATAATCTTATATTTGTTCAAGAAATGCAGATAGAGATCACCAAACTTTCCAGCAGCGACGACAACCTGAAGGCGAAATTTACAGTGGAAGCAACCACAACGCCAAAAAGTTTCAACTCATACCTGGACTCCATTATCAGCAAGTGCCTTCACTTGGCTCTCAACCTCGCTTTCCTCTCCCTTCGAGAATCCCATCAACTCTTCAGCGTTCTCGATCAAAACCGTGCCCTGCAGATTTTATTATGAGAGAACTGGAAACCAACATTAAAATGAAGCAGCGCGAAATTTTCAAAAGTAACCTGCCTTGGTCTCGGTCTGTGTCAAATCGAAGGGGCATGTGAAGACAGCAATGCGAGCATTATCGGCACGCTTGATTTCACCCTCCGCTCCTCGTTTGAACACCATGCCGTTCATTACCTAGATGTGAAAGATCTGTACACCAGCAATTCCTAACCTGACAGGTGAACAATGAAACTTAGCGCGGAAGAAAGTGTAAATTTAAGGAGAAAGATCAATAGACTAGTAAAACGGAGTAATGACGAAACCTATACCATCGATGTGTTCACTCCTGATCCAAGAATCTTGCAAATTCGGATGTTGTCAACATTGAAATTAAAGCTGTTCTTTGGAACGGTTTGCACTAGAACAATGAGAATACTATGAGCAAAGCACAACGACTCATGAAGAATAGAAAGCAACATCAGACATACCACATGCTTTCGCAACCAGCTCAGCAATGGTCTCCTCATTATCATACTGCTTGGATGTGATTGCGGATCGCAGGAATTTTTTGACCTAAACAACAGAAAATTTAACAAACCAAACAGAAATGGCAGCAGAAGCCGTGATTAGCAAAAAATGAAAACAACTGGAAGAATAACTAGTCGTATAGCTTCATTTTGATTGTTACATTTACAGAAACATCTTAGCTAACAAACAAAAGTTACCATGGCAAGATCTCTCAGATCAGTGGCCTCCTTGACGACAAGGCTTGGAAGGATCTCTAGGGCTTTCTCTGCAGCTTGTTCATAACCAGCTGCAACTTCTTGAGGAGTGAGACCCTGAAATAAATAGTTCAGAAGACCTTTCAATTCGCAGTTTAGAAGGACTCTTAATCCACAGAAACCGAAAGGCACAAGATAACCTGTCACAAAACAGGCATGTCAGTATTTACACTGAGTAGTTGGGAAAATGCTCACCATGCTGATGAGTTGAGCAGCATGTTCAAGGAGGGCAGCAGCCAAGATGACTACAGTATTGGTATTATCTCCAACCTGAAAATAGTTATGCAATGAGGTGCACCTGTAAATGTACAAGAAAAAGCTCTCAAGACCTTTTTTTGAGTTTTCTTTGCATTCCCGAAGATCTCTCGGTTGAAGAGACATGACCACAAAGCTCAGTGACAAAACTACCGCAGAAATTGAAAAAAGATTAGCCGGAGAAAGTAAGACCAGCATAAAATCCTAACATTCGCTGTAAACGTGGATCGAGGTTACCACCTTGCGGACTTGATGGTAGACAGCGACGCAAGCGCACCGCGTGCTAAGGTCGCAAGCATCACTGAGACTACCCAGTTTAAACGTGTCAACATCGAACAAACCCACCGATCGTTAGCACGAGCATCAACGCACATACTATGGGTTATTTCAATGATGCATCCAGGCTCTGGCTTTCTGCCTTATGTTGCCGTGTGAGCCCATCAATGCTATATCTAGTGCTTTTTTTTGGTTACATTCGATGATTTCACGATGAAAGCGACCTTTTATAACGCTACTGTGAGTAAATATGGGAGCGCAAGAAAGCAGCTGCATTACATGACGCGGTCAAGCCTCAATTACGCATAGTCGTCAGCTACATAGATGCTCGGCGCGTGCGACATTGCTAGTGATGACAGTCTTTCACAAGTGAGAAAAAAGCTTCCTGATGCCTGCTCACTTTCAGTAAGGGACTTATGAGGTCTAAATAGTGGTTAGTTCAAGCAACTGTTTGCTCACATGATGACTTTATAAACTGTTCCTATGGCTTTACTTGACATGAGCTCACTTGATATAAGCAAAAAATCACGAAATGAGGAAAACCACAAAAAGAAAATAGACGAACCTGCTTCTCCTGCATCTGACTAGCCATGATGATAATCTTTGCAGCGGGATGCTGAATGTCAAGCTCCTTCAGGATGGTAGCAGCATCATTGGTAACGAAGAGCTTCTCAATGTGATTGATCACCATCTTGTTCATTCCTTCAATATAATAAGCTATTTAGGATTCATTTCCAGTAGAAAAATGGTTTCTTTTTACCATTTGGTCCATAAGCTGATCTCAGTTGTGAGGCTAATTCCACACAAGCGTCGATGTTTCGGAGAACAGCTTCATCGGTGCCTTTGAAGTGCTGCAAAGGGCAAAATCAAAAATGTCGTTGGATAGCGATGAGTATGACTTTCATATTCATAGCTAAATGGGCTAAAATAAGCCGATAATTAAATGAAAACTGAAGCAAAACATAACAACAATGAATTTCAAGAAACGACTTTGTAATCAGCACCTGTGCACCTTCTTTCATGAAGCGGTTGTAGCCTGATTTCGGAATGTTCATAGCCATCTTGGTTACCCTTGTTCAAAGCTGCTCAAGTCTGAAAATGGAACAGTAAAACTGTTTCATAATAAATTCCTGAACCCTGGACAACGATGAAAGTATGAAAGGTCGATCTGCCGGGCTGAATAAGCATTTTACACATCTTGTCCGTGGATTGTCGCGGTCACGTTAATTAAAGTTGTTGCATTTTGTCAAAACAATTGCATTTGTTGCAAATCATTGCATTCGTCGCAACATAGTCCATTTATTTTGATGTCATTTCATTTTTTCGATGCATTGCATAAACTGCAATGCATTTAAAGGAATTCATTGACAAAGAATGAAATTTTTGTTGTTTTGTTAATTTCAAAAAGTGAAATTTTTGTTTTTTTTCTAATTTAAAAAATGAAATTTTCGTTTTTTTTTTGTATTTTTGAAAAATTCTGGCGATGCATTGCATTTTTTGTCATTGCATTGCTTTAAATGCATTGCATAAACTACAATGCATTTAACGCAATGCAATGACAAAAAATGCAATGCATTGCCAAAAATGCAATGCATTCGTTTTTGGTTTAATTACCCAAGTTTGAGGTACTCCAGCGCATTGCGTCGTATCCGTCTATATGAAAAAAGTCGGCATTATTTCATCAGGTTGTTGCATGAAATTCGATGTATCAGATTCAATGCATTGACAAAAATGCAACGCCTCCGTTTCGGTTTAATTATTTAATTAAAAAGTTTTAACTTTTAATTGAAATTATGAATTTTAATTTCAAATTAAATCACAAAATTTCTATTTATGAAATTCAATGTATCAGTTGCACTGCACTAAATGCAATGCGTTGACAAAAATACAATGTGTTGCCAAGAAATGCAACGCATTTTCACGAATGCAATGCATTCGCTCTCGATTTAATTATCTCATTATAGCCATGTTCCAGGTGCATCTCAACAAATGCATAGCACTAGGCTACCATTACCCTCCACGCGAAGTATAGCACCCTGTCTCGCTGTCGCCAACGACTGCGGCAGCTGTGCCCATCGCTTGTAGGCGCAGCGTCGCCGTGCTCGCCAACATTAGGAGTGTTTATACTTCGGCGCAACGCGACCGTCGTCGTCCAAGCCAAGTGTTCAAATGCGATGATTCCCGAGTGGATGCCTGCGCAAACAGCGGTCGCGATGTGGTAGATGGCGTTTGCTCTCGCGATGCGACGTCGGCGAGCGACGTCACGTCCTGTTCATACTTTTTTCTTGAAACAAGACGCGATGGGGCGAATTGACGTGATGATTGCATCGATCTCATAGGCTGGAGTTGGCTGTTGTTTCTTTGATTTTCTTGCTGCTTCGCCCTAAAACTTACGGGACTAGATGACTTATCATGAAAATGCATAGTCATTGACGCTTACGCCAAATCCAGCTATTCCTGTAATTCTGCATGTACGCAAGTTTACGAAGTTTGGCATAGCGCAACCGCGCGACGCGACGGCTTCGCTTCAAATCGCGTCGCATCATCACAACATGAGCGACTTGAAGGGTGCTGGAACTGTCTGGATGCCGTCGCTTGCGACAGCGACCGTCGATCGGTAAGATCGGCGACCAACGAGGTGTATGTCATCGTAAGGGGAAATGTGGCATTACTAAGCGGCTGTGATTGGTACATTGATTGAATGCGCCAATCACAGCTGCCTGGTAACGCCCCATTTTCTCTCACGATGATGCACATTCCGACCAACGCGACTGGGCCAGGGTAGTCAATCGAGACACAGAATTGCTACAGATGCCAGCGATTCGCCAACATCTGCGACCGACGCCAATGTTGGCGATCGACCGTAGCCAATGTCGGCGACCGTGGCGACGCTGCGCCCACAAGCGATGGGCACCGTTGCCGCAGTCGTTGGCGACAGCGAGACAGGATACTATACTTCGCGTGGAGGGTAATGATAGCCTAGTGCTATGCATTTGTTGAGATGCACCTCGAACATGGCTATAACTCAGATAACAGAGCAGCCCAATGGCAGCACGAACGCGTTTCTCCAGCAGTAATACTTCGGTTTCAAACCCCAAATTGGGCGTGGCCTTTCCCCCCATTGCTGCCATCGTCCCCTCCATTGCTGCCATCGTCCCCCCGATTGCTGCTAAAATAGGGGAGCACGTTAATGGCAGCACATGAATCTAGGATGGCAGCAATGTCAGAGCTGGAACGCAGCCATATCCCGCGTTAGTCCTGCCATGGTAGCGGCAAGAACGGAGATACAGCTGCGTTCGTCCTGCTGGAATGGGTACCGAGTGATTCCGGAACGTCCAACGCAGCCCGAACACGTTTCTACAGCAGTCACAGTGCGGAGTCAAGGCTTATTTTGTCGCCCTACGAGCTGCGTTCCCGTTTAAAAGGCTGCTATTTTTTGGGGGGAGGGGGCGAAGAGCTGGATAACATGTCGTAAACCAGGGATGGCAGTTGAAACTGAACGAGTCTCAGATTCAGCGGTGTTCCTAACGCAGACTCGGGTAAGCTCATGGTTACCCAAGCTTCCTCAAAAATGTTCTCGAACGCGTGCGCGCCATCAGCTGCAGCGCTCGATGGACGCAGGCGGACTTCCGCATCTGCACGCGTCCGCAGCCCAGCATCTCGTCTGGCCAATTGTTGCACTGGGCCACGGTTTGACTCGGGCCTCAGAAGGCCAGACAAGCCCCGCAGGGCTCGCCTAGTCTCCGCCGGAGCGGAGACACGGCTGAGCTCTGACGCTCAACGACCGGCTTATATACACCTCCCAGGGGGCGGGACATCACGTGACGATGAGGGGGATGAACGCAGGACATGAAGGGGAAGAACGCAGGCTGAACGGAACCGCGGTTGACAGAGCAGCAAGCTGCCCCCCTCAACGCAGCCGAAACACAGGGTTTGCTGCTCTCAAAACTAGGAACGCAGCAAATCTTGACCATGCAGCAATGATAGAAATTTTGTGATTTAATTTAAAATTAAAATTCATAATTTCAATTAAAAGTTAAAACTCTCTAATTAAATAATTAAACCGAAACGGAGGCGTTGCATTTTTGTCAATGCATTGAATCTGATACATCGAATTTCATGCAACAACCTGATGAAATAATGCCGACTTTTTTCATATAGACGGATACGACGCAATGCGCTGGAGTACCTCAAACTTGGGTAATTAAACCAAAAACGAATGCATTGCATTTTTGGCAATGCATTGCATTTTTTGTCATTGCATTGCGTTAAATGCATTGTAGTTTATGCAATGCATTTAAAGCAATGCAATGACAAAAAATGCAATGCATCGCCAGAATTTTTCAAAAATACAAAAAAAAACGAAAGTTTCATTTTTTAAATGAGAAAAAAAAAAACAAAAATTTCAGTTTTTGAAATTAAAAAAAAAAACAAAAATTTCATTCTTTGTCAATGAATTCCTTTAAATGCATTGCAGTTTATGCAATGCATCGAAAAAATGCATTGACATCAAAATAAATGCATTGTGTTGCAACGAATGCAATGATTTGCAACAAATGCAATTGTTTTGACAAAATGCAACAACTTTAATTAACGTGACCGCGACAATCCACGGACAACATCTACCTACGAGTACAACAAACAAAAAAGAAGCAAATGTGAGAAGAAAATGAAAATGCAAGGAAGCGAAGGGAAGAGGCAACAGAAGATTCGAGGCAATGTAAAGCAGCCGCAGGTCCCGAGACGATTTGCCTGAGAATGCGGGCTGGCATCAGTTGTTTTGGCTAAATTTTTTTTTAAATGAAGTGCTGACTCTTCAGAAGTGGCATAATTAAAAGATCCGTCGAATTCTGCGTCCTTTTTTCCACTTTTTGACTGAATTGCATGTATTCGGAAAATTAATGCACGAAAAATCGAGCCTAGACTCGATTTTGGCTGAGAAAACATATTTTTGTAGTTCTGCTTGTGCAGTTTCATCCTCTTAGTTTTTAGAGTTTATTTTTTCAGATGGTGAGGGTGTTAAGCAACGGCGAAGTGGTTAGTGACGATGATCCACGGGCTCGTCAAAGACAGCCCGCTCCACGATCGCAACCCACGACGCCAACTTACCAGCCGCCTCAGGCGCAGGCACGTTTTGATACTCTTCTATTCAATCATTTTTAATTTTCACTATTTCTACAAGTTTTGTCTTTTGGGGCTCAAAAGCAACATTCACGAAAGTTGACGTTGCTGAGGTAAATAAGTCACGCCCGGGTGTATGGTCCTTGTCAAAAGGATAGACTGATTGCGCGTGCGGTTTCATAGTGTTGCGGCTGCGGACCTACTCAACTCCCTCACTTGGAGCATGCTCTCTCTGCATCCCTCGTCCAGGTCCCGCCGCGATTCTGCAGCCACCAAATTCGCCTATCTTTTTGAGAAGGACTGTATTTGGTTGTGCGAAGCACGGTAGCAAGAAGAACACAAGGAAAAATCCGCACATTACTTTGGAGAAAATGCAGCGAAGCCTGTAGCCAGAGGCGCGAGGGAAACAAAGTCTTTGAAAATCCTCGAAATCTTGGAATCTGTATTCTCCTTGTTTTCGTGAGTTGTCATGTGGAAGGATCCGCATTATCTGTAGTCGGGAAGCTTAGAGAGTGCATGTGGGACTTCTTCAGGGATTACTCTAATTTTTGACTTCCATGTCTAAGTTCTAATATGACAATGATGTGACTCCTCCATTTCGATGCTTTCTTGTTGTCAATTGATAAAATCTTCCACTAAACGCATTCTGTGCCGTCCTACCACCAAGCACACCACTGACCAGCGGCCGATACCACTTCGCAGCCGTAATTGCATGCAAATTCACAGAGGCACTCCCTACTTTATGCGACTGTTGCTCCCGTATATCCACGAGACCGTTCAGAAACGGCTGTGCGGTACAAAAAGGATCTGATATTTGGGTTCAGCGTGTCAGATGACTCCCACGTCTAAAATCTTAGCAAGGAGACAAAATATTGAAACTTTCTCAGCTGTGGTAATGGAATGGTGCACATTTATCTACAATGCACTATTGAGTTGCACCAACTGACGAAACGCTTCTTCTTCAGGGTGCAACAGACGGCTTCGCCTCCTTGTGGAACAACGCCAATGATCGTCTCCGACAATTTGGCTTGGAGTCATTCTACGTGGCAGGCTATCGTGTTGACCCTTTGCATTTAGTGGTGGCTGTTCTTGGATTTCTTCTTTCTGGACCTATGATGCTTGCCATTGTTGTGGCAGCGATTGTCATTTCTCAATCATCTAGCGATAATACCGCACCTGCCCCTGCTGCACAAGGTGCTGCTCGAAGTACGGATAGCAATCGCCCTAGAAACAGTTCATACTTTGCCCAAGGTGATGGACCACAACAAAGCAGTAGGTCCAAAGATTTCGGTGCATTCTCGGGTACTGGTCAACGACTGGGGAGTTAGTTACGTTGTATCGTTCTTTATTTCTTGTTTTTCGGATAATTTCATGAGATTCTGCTCATGGATCAGCTTTCACGAAGAGTTGTTTTCCTTATTTGCGTAATTTCTTTTGTACATACTCTTTCTCTAAGTCGTTTCCAATTGTCTGTGATTTTTTGTTTGTTCAAGGATGTTTCACATATTTATATATCTCTCACAACTTGAGCTATAAAATGGGAATAAACTTTTAAAGTGACTTTTACTTCGTTTTTCTATGATGCCGTATTCGTTGGGATATCGTTTAACTCAGTTTAAATTCATGAAGGGTCGTGATCTGGTTGTTCTCTGGTTAATTTAGGGTTCCGTTCTGTTTCGGAATCTGTTTTATTCTATGTATTCTAACACTTTGATTTATTCTAAGGTAGTTGAACTGGTTTCTCACGTTGCAGTCCATATTAGGAAAGATGAGTAACCACATTGATTGCTAAGGCAAACCTACGCGTCACGATTCCACTGTGTGTGGGCGGTCTCGTTTTTTGTTTTTGCGTTTCATGGAGTGTAAAACCACAAAAACAGTCACAACAGGCCTGTTAATAGCTATCATGTTCTGGAATTGACGGGAACTTCTGTTGTTTATAGTGGCGCGATACTCTTGTGGTCTCATTTCATCGATTGGTGCATGTTTTCCCCTCTTTTATGCTTCAAATTTTTCGGAATTTAGAGCCTAAATGTTTTGGGATGGCAGCTGGGCCTGCTATGGCGCATTGATCCAATTTCTGGATTCAGCAGTTGCCTTCTGAATCTCTGTCTTCCTTGGTGGGTTTCGCTGGGGATTCATTCTTCCAATGGCTGATTTATGGGAGGTTCCTATTTGTGACTTGGTCATGTATCTATGAGAATTGTTATGTTGCGTTAAATCCTCCATTAATCTAGCGTTATAGAAGCTGCTAGCTAAACAAATCATCTTATTGCCTGCTCCTTCCTGTTTAGAAAGGCTTTTATGGTATATTCTGTTCCAAACGCAATGATAGTTGTGTATCCTTGTGGATAATCCGTTTTTCTTTAATTCCTCTTCAATTGGTGCACACTTTCCCGCGTTCTTTTTCTCTCTACCATCTCTCCAACTATCGTCCCTGTTGGAACGCATTTTAGTTCGCAATGAATTTTCCGATCGCTCTTGAAAATTGTGCATGCATGTTCTGCATTTGCTCGTTCCTATGTACAGTGGGCGTCGATGACGGTGGCCTCTCCACAGCCTCGAAAAGCACGCTGCGCGACCGCGGCGCTCGAACAGGAATCCTCTCCGGGACAACAAACTATGTGGTTTTCTTGATAGTTAGTTATTCTTATTAGGTAACATCAAATATGATGAACAACTATCAAGATAGCCCGGATTTGCCACTGTGGCGGCAATTCCATCGTGTGCGACGCGGTCGCGTCGCGTGCTTTTCAATGCCGCAGAAAGATCACCACCATTGACGCCCACTCTAATCGACCATAGCGTTTTCGTTTTCACCCTAAGTTCTGTGTTTAGGCCTTACCTTTTTAATCATGTTGTCTCGCGGGGGATCGTTGCTTCTGGGCAAGGCCATTCCATGCTGTTCAACATCTGTCCCCCTGAGAGCAAGACGCTCTCAGCAAGAGGTTGGTTCTCGGTGCGTTTAGCTCGGTTGAGGTTTAATGCTAGAAACTCCAGATCGCATCTCAGCGCCACTCCAGCTCACTCCCTCCTGCTATAGGTCATCTATTTCAATACGCATCTGACTGCTATTTTACGCAGGGCCTGCAGTTTGTAATGGAGTGTAAGCTTTTAGCATCTTTTTTATATTGAAATACCATTTGCCATGGATATGGTTTTCCAGCACTGCACGGAGCAGGCCTGTCGTGGCCGTACGTGTTCATAGCATCCGGCGTTGCGCTGAGGATCGCCTCATCTCCGCTGCACATTTTTGCAGAGAAATTGTTTGCGCGACGGTTACATGCGCAGAATTTCTTCACGGAGGGAATCCTAAAGGTAGTTGTTGCTTCTCAGGCCAGCTTTTGTGGATTTAGTTGCACGTGATCGTAGTTTTGTTGTTACAGAAACTTAGTGAGCACTATAAAGTTGAACTTAAACCGAACGCCTCCAGAACAAGGTTGGAATTGAAGACTTCTGATCCGAAGATTATCGCTCATAGCGAGAAATTGGTATGGTTTTCCCTTTTTCACCATTTGCTCCCATTCACTTCTAAATTCACTGCTTCCTCATAGATTCTTTCCCTTTTTCGTATTTATTTACGCCACAAGCTTTCAAATTATGTTCCGCTTGACATTGATGGAGTCAATTTTTCAGCTAGCAGAAGTGGTTCCCCAATATATGGCCGAGCATGGTCTGCAAGCCACGCGTATTCAGAATCTGAAAATGTGTACAATACCCTTATGGATATTCTCGTCGTTCGCTGTTAGAAACGTGATTAGCTGTACGTTTTGTTTTTTTCTTGGTTATCCCTGCTCATGAACTTCTGGGCTTCATTACAGCCGATTTTCATCCGAGTATTGCCGGTGGGCTATGGATCTCTGACCTACTAGCGCCTGATCCATACTTTATATTACCAGTTGCTGTAGGACTATTTGGATTCCTGAATTTATATGTGAGTTTCAGCGTTTTTTCGTCCGCTATTTCTTTCTCTTTTTTCTTGCTTTATGGAAGCAATATATAAAATACAGTGAGCGTCGATGGCGGTGACCCATTCACGCTCTTGACAAGCACGCCGTGCAACCGCGCCGTGCAAATGCGACGGAATCGATGTCGCTCGCTGCCGTTATGCTACTTCTCATTATGAAACATGAAAAAAGTGAAAAGATCAGCAAATTGGGAAGAAATGCGCCTAGAAATAGCACTTCGACGGCTGACGACAACGGTTCCGGCGCGTGCGGTGCGGTTGCGCGGCGTTCTTGTCGAAGCCGTGGATGGGTCACCGCCATCGACGCGCACTATATGATCTACCCTTCGCGTTATTTTTTGATTCATGGCTAAAATTATTTGCTTTTAGTCACAACGAAAAATATATCCGATAGCGATGCACACGTGGAGGACGAAGTCATACGACTTCGCTTTGGCTTTCTTCACATGTTTTGCTGTGACGATCATGTGCCAACTACCAGCGGTAGGTCATAATTTGCTGTGTTCCTGCTGTTTTCTTCCGAGACCTTAGTGTTCACACAGATGGACTGAATATTTTCAGTGCATCCCTTTGTACTGGTTGTCTGTATCTGTATCCGGTTTCGTTCAAGCGCAGCTGCTAAGACACCCTAGTGTCAAGAAGCTGCTCGGTATAAGTAGACTGCCCACGGATTCGCGAACGCCATTCAGAGATCTATTCTTAACTAGGCCTAAGCAGACGTAGCATATCTTTTCCTATAGGTTCACTTAGCTACCTCAGCTTTCTTGTGTATATGTATTTAATTTGTTAATGTAATTCAAAGTTAAATATAGATTTTTTATTGAATTGGCGTTGACATCAGCAAGATTTTTGCCGAATCTGCTTGAATACCGCAGTAGTTCAAAGTATTGGATTGGTGAATATATGCAGCGAAGTAGGTTAGTGAAAAACGTGTACAAATAGGCGCATTGATGATGTTCTTGGGTGTTGGGTAGTACATGGGGAGGGTAAGAAAGAATTATTGTAAAAACATTATATAAAGAGGAGCAGCAAGGGACCAATACAACGTTCTCCCCGTAAAAGCTTACTTTTTACTGCGAAGATAATATCGCTTCTTGAAGGTATCCCACTTCAGGATCCTTTTTTTCAGATTTTTGTATGAAAAGAATCCCCATTGGCTGCTGATCAGAATGGTACACATGATGCCGTGCAAAACTGCTGAAAGAACCGTTTTCCAGACACAATTCCTGGGGAGCATGTGGGCGGAGTCAAGGGGGGATCACAGTTTCCACACTAGATACTCTCTTGCTCGCTGCACATAAAGCGTGGTTTCTATTCCGTTTAGGGGGCGGGCGGAGAAATCTCTTGATTTTCTTAGGAGTCGGAATATCCTCAGAAGGTGCGTTCATGGGAGGGAACTGCTCAGGAATCGTCTGGGGTCCTCCAGCATGCTCCGCCGACAAGCTCCGCTCACACTCTCCAGCAATTGGGACTTGATAGCGAGATTTTTCGGGAGTTTTGCACGGGACCGCATTCAGCGTTGTGATCTACAGCTACTGGAGATTCTTTTTATGCGAAAATATGGGGTGTGCGTCATCGTGAGGGAAAATGGGGCGGTACCAGGCTGCCGTGATTGGTGCATTGGTCAAAAGAGCCAACCACTGTAGCTTGATAACGCCTCATTTTTCCTCACGATGAAACACATCGAAAGATGTGGGTAACTATTCTGTGGGACTGTCCCTTTGACTCGGGCGCAGATAATCTGTTTAAAACGCTATAATAGCTGAGTGTTTTTGCACATTTCCTGCTTTTCTCACTACCTATCCCAACTGCTGCAGATTTTCTGCGTTTGTTTGTTTTTTTTTTCTCCTGCTTCAATTTTGTGAAAGAGCGAGAGTGACAACTGATCGATTTTCTCCAGTTCAGACTGACTCCTTTTTTGATATTTTGCCTCTCAAAATGCTCTAAATCCTCAAAGAAGTGATCTTTCGCTTTTATCGTAAGTTGCTAAACCGATTTGAATGTTGCATTAGATTAGAATCAAACTCGAAACACAGCAACTCAACAAAAATTGCTTGGAACGAGATTTCTCAGAAATAAAAAGTAAATTACACAGGAAAGGGGAAGATCAAACGGCATTAATGAGAAGAAACAAGAACATTGTCTTAATGAAACTCGTTTTTCCTATTGCCAGGAGGCTATTAAGAGGCAGCTTAAGGAAGCGGCATTTGTGTGGCTGCAAATAAAGACGGAATTGGGTAAATTTTCTGGCTACGAGGAGGAAGGAGACAAAAGAAGGCAAGGAAGCGGCTTCGCAAAATATGTTCTCATTGAGGGTCACTATTTGTACGTCGATCCATGAAAAAAAGGATCAAGAAAATAGGTAAATAGCTTGTTGTATAACTCCTGTGATTCCGCAATTCTCATTTCTTACAATTTCTTAACTTTTGGCCAAGCATTACTCTAAATTAGAACGAGTTTTTCTGACACCAAACTGATCTAACCTGGTAGTTTTACGAGCGGGTCTTCGTGCCTGGAGTTTTTGCTCGTATACAGGAGAGGTAAAGAAGGAGAAGAGAGGCACTTTATTGTTAAAAGGCAAGATTAAAGTTGGAATATGCTACATCATAAATAGGTAGAGTATACGAGATCACGATACCAGGGCAGGGTCAAGCGTGTGTCGATAAGGGTCGTATC
>JARK01000110.1:101843-126934 GCA_000688135.1 Ancylostoma ceylanicum | reverse complement strand
GGGGGGGGAGGAGCAGAGAAATTTAGAAAAGTGATGTATTTGTTACGGACTTCAATTTTGATGAGATGAACATAACATTTGAGATCGAGCAGTGGACTGGTTTTTGCCTTCGAGAAGGGTTTGTGAAAGTGACCTGGATTTAGACGCGGGTTCTGGGCTCAGGTCAGGTCACGGAAAACTTCTTTCGAAGAAAAGTTTGATGGAACACCAGTCCAAAGGAAAAAAGTTAAATATGCAAACGCTTGCCCACTGTCGCCATAACTTTTGCCCACACTTTACAAAAAGCTCCGAATGACCGTAGACAAGTTGCAAAACCGCGGCGCGGCGTTCTTGGGCAGAGACACAGGGGCTCTGCATGCTGGCTCTGGCGTCTCTGCCCAAGAACGCTGCTCCGTGGTCCCACCGCTTGTCTATGGCTATCTGGACTTTGTTGTATAAGTTTCGAACCGTCGGATGACCAGAACCAAGCACTAGTTGTACCCTTTCTCTCATCACACAAATGTTCAGGTACTGATGGTAGAACAGTTGTTGACTACAGGAGGTGGATGGCAAGATCAAGTCGGATGTCTTTATCCGGGAGTGAAAAAAGGTTTGTCGCTAGACCTCAGCACCACCTGTAGTGAGATCCATGAAAATCCCCGGGAAGGATGTACCCCTACCGATAATCCGGAATGCAACGAACTGCAAATAACTTGGACAAAAATTGCTGCATTCCCGTTTTTCCAGCACATCTGATCCCATCTGATTGTTATGACAAGCTCGTTTGATGAAATTTGGCTACATTTCCCGCTCATCAGTTCTGGATTTTCTGGTAGCCTGCATCTTTTGCATCTTTCTAGGAAATATTCATTAGTATGGTAGCTTGTTGCGCATGCGTCACCCCACCACTAGTCATCTTCAAAGCCCCCTCAGATGTTTTTGAAAATGTTGGCTCGAGGGCCTTCTCTGCTGTTTTAGCAGAGCTAGGATTCACGAACGCATAATCAAGCAAACCCAGGTTAGCAAACCAACTTTCGGGTCCTGCGTCTCCTCTCACTGCGTAGTCTATACATGACCATTCACGCTAACCATAGTAGTGGATAACGTCTCATGAATCCCAGCCCAGGTGGATTGAGCCTTTTCCTAACAGTCAGAATTCAAATCTGACCGCAACCACTGGGTGAAAATGTCAACAAGACAATTTACTGCGCAAATAAATTTTCCATGAGGTCCTTCATGAAGAAGCAGAGAATTTTAGCTGTCCAGCCTCTTACGGTGCAGTGCACTCCGCTGCGACGCGGTCAGCTTTGATCAGAGAACGAGAGGGCGAGCGTCAATCACAAGGTGCGGCAGGCAGCCAAAGTGCCGCGCTGCTGCGGAGTGTACCGCGTCGTGTGGGTCTCGATGGTTGAAATCTACTGTTGCTCAATTATATTCAAGGAACACTTAATCAAATTGTATAGTAACATGCAGTACAGCAGTAGTCAGAGTTTTTCAAGGATTCATCACGGAAGATGACAGCAGCGTGGACGTTGAAGAAATCCCGATAAGTCAAGACTTCGAGGCAGAGATAAACAAGCGCATGGGCTTGATTTATACGGCGAAAACGCGATTGGCTAAGAATCTTCTTCAGGTGCATAATTACTAGCTGAATCCTAACTTAACCGAAGAATTCTAGCATCGCCCTTTCAGGAAGTGATTCGTGGCTGGTACTCTGGTGGGCCAATACGCAAAGTCATCACTTCTCTTGAAGAGAACGTCTCCAAATTCGCAAAGGCCCTCAAAGGAGGTTGTCTAGAGCAAGTTTTCTCTGGTTCTTACTGTTAAGAAGCAAAAGCTGTTCAGGAGAGATGCCTTGCGATTTAATTGATGTCTACTATCACGCGAAGAAAACGCTCGCCACAGGATGTGAACCGGACATTGTCGCTTCTCTCATCTCTTCCCTAAAAGGGTAGGGTTACGTTGCCTCCAACCATGGAAACCAGCGATATTCGCTTTTTCAGTGCAAATCTGATTGAAACAGCATGGCTTGCCGGAGCCGGTGGAGGAGGGTTCCTCTATGTCTGGCTGAAACCGGACATTACCATGGATCAGATCCGCGATCATGTGAAGAAGCATGGGACCGCCGAGATGACTGTACATACTATAACGATAGATAATTCTCCTATGACCTATTCGTTTGCTTAATTTGTCACTTCTGATTACCGCTTTCACACTAATCATATCGCCATTGAATTAACTGTGATAACTACGATTTTCTTGTCATTTGTGATTTATGGGTTTGTTATGTTGTTATTATTTTATTTGTTCGTGAAGTTATTTTGTTTATGGTTTATACATGTAATAAATAACTAATAAGTATTTGGTTATTCTACCAGTTTCATTTTTGTGCGCGGGTGTCGCAAAAATTGCCCCCCACCCCTGCGGGTCCACAACAGTGCTCGCTAGACACTGGGCGGAAAGCACGCAGCGCGACCGCGCCGCACGCATTGAATACTCGCTGCGACGGCAAACTAAATATAACGTTATCTTGATAGTTAAATAGTTTTGTAGAAAGTTAGCATTAAATTGAGGAAGAACTATCAAGAAAATCCTGATATGCCACCATGCCGGCGGCTCCAGTGCGAGCGGTGCGGCCGCGTCGCGTGCTTCCCTTTTCCGCGGAAAACGCAGCACCATCGACGTTCACTGTACCAATCACGCTCGTGAAGCTGTGACCACACAACACACAGGAAGCCACCGTCTCAGCGAAAATTGTTAACATGATGTTCTTGAGTGTGTGCTACATCTTGTGTGCTACATCATCTATCTTCTCACAATCACACGCTTTTGCCTTGGCTATCGCAAGGCTCAGAAACCTCGCTGAAGTCTTCGCGTTTGAGATTTTGCTCGACTTTTCGGTTTTAGGGAAAATAGAACTGGTATCCATGGTAAAATGCTGCAAAACACATGAGAAATCCACAAAATTAGGATACTGCTTCTCATGTGCCTTATCGCGCCCCCTTCACATTCGTGGATCCCGCCACGCGGATGCTGCGCGCGATCGCACAAATGACCAGATCTTTGTAAACTGGCGTGTCGTCACTGCGCGGACACGTTTAGGGGGAGGCGAGCTCGGGATTGCGATTCGAGTTTCTTCGCAGGCAAGTCGTGACTCCTTATGATAGTTCGACATTCATGATGTGCTGACAGTGTATGGCACGTATTACTTAGATGTGAAACATGCTAACTACGTGCTTGGATGGAATCAGGCGATATACATATGAATTTAACCGCAATTTTCCCCTTTGCATCTAGTGTTGGATATTTCAGCAGATTCCGCTTGGTTACAGTGAATTAAAATACCACAAATATATGTAGAAAAGATGACTAGAACTCAGTTTTAGGAAAACGGTTTTTCTAAACAAGTTCAGAGACCATTCGAGAAAATTTCACGTGCGCAGCTGGAACTATCATGCTGGTCATATTCAAGATCTGCTCAAACGAAGAGAAAACGAACAGGGAAATTGTTTTTAACACCATGCAAGCTTGTCTCCCCCTCACAAACATGGGATTCATGTTGAGAGCTTCATACGTGCGCTCAAGAGGGGCGGATATTTCATGCACATTGGATTTTATCTAAAGTTTGCTCATGCAAGTACTAACGATAATTAATACACGAATCCCCCATGTGCAGATGCAATGCCCTGGTAAAAACGCAGGATTACATGCTCCAAGGCCAATTATTGCGCGCGCGAAACTCGGAAATTTGAATTTTAGCAGCATGAAATGGAATTCAGAATGATTTTTTCATTCGAAATTCTTCGTAGTTTTCCATTTTGTCGATGCAACAGTCGAATATTCTGCAAGTGGAGCACGGATGCTTCTTTTGACCCGAAATACCAGTTGAGGCGTTGCTTCCTTTTCCGTGCAGGATTCTCTCTAAGTATTCCAGCTTTCATTCGACTTCCGTCGCATCGTTGCCATTTTCTCTTACTTCCTTGAGTTTGTCCAGTTTCATGTTTCAGCTTTTGGATGGATAGACTTAACAGTGCTATCGATACTCTTGTGGATGAGATCTGCAGCGGATTGTCGAAGCCCAAGTATGTGCGTGCTGCGGTGAGTTCATACTTCTATGATTTAGAATTCTACGTTTCCTTTTTTCTTGTTTTTTTTCACATCTCTAAGCTGAATTCGATCGTAACTCCATTTATCATCTCTTTCTTTCCGTAGTTCACTGCATTTTAATTTAATGTAGGTGATTTACCGCTCATTTGGAAAGGCTAGTAATAGTTCAGGCAAGAGACACTGGCGTGAAACTGTCCAGGGAAGATGCGGCTGAAATTGTCACAAAACTTTTGGCTGTGTTCCGAGCGAAGTTTGCTCAAGGCGTAGAAGAACTTGTCCAAGATTCGGAAGTAAGTTACAATTTTTGTTTTTTCTTATCTTAAGGATAAAAAGGTTGATGTGTGAGTGATTTCAGATAGAGCAGAAATTAGCAGATCTGAAGATACTGGCAGAAAAATGCAAGGAAAGGAACGAGCAGCTTGGTATCACAGACGGTTACCGTCCTCTTGGTGTGAGTTTTTCTTCATCACTTTTTTGGAACTTGTATTTTTTTCTGAGCATTAAACCTACATATACTGGGGGTGCAAGTTTGTTTTCTTCTATCCTTCGAGTTTCTTCTGTCTTTAAGAAGAGTTTCCATCTCATTTCTAGCTTGGCTTTGTCTGGTTTTTCTTTCTTTATATTTGATTTTGAAAGTTCATTATGATACAAGATTTCTGAGAGAAATCCTGCCCCCTGCATTAAATAAGCACGTTTCAACTGATAACCCATCTTTCATATCTCCCAATGGTTATGACGAAGATTTTCCTTTTCACACTTGCATGGCATTATTCATCCTCCCAGGCAAAGTTTAGTCGGAACTGTAGGCGCAAGGTGATGCCATAACCGTCCTTACCGTATGCGTAACGTAACTCCTGAATAACAAAATGGATGTCACATTCGTGATCAGCAAGAGAAATAACCCCCTTTACGGTGTTTGACCAGATCCTGAGGAAGACGGCTGTTGTTCGAAGTCGAAATAGTTACTGAAAGAAATTTCATAGTTGCTTTCAATCTCTAATTCTCAAAGAACCTTTGAGCTATCTGTTTGTTCACAGAGAGATTGTCTCAACATTTATTGCTCAGAATTATTATATATTATCTATTCGACGGTCATGTTCGTTATGATGTTGTACGTGAGCCAATATGACGATGTCTATTTTTCCAGCTAGGGATTTGGAACACCCCAACACGCAAGATCGTTGAAATTGGCAATACATTGCAGGTCGAAGCTGATTTGGAAGGGCCGTTGTACCCTGTCGTCGCTGGATTCCATGACACATTAACCAACTTGAACAACACGCTTGACGAGAATATAGAGGTCTGTTCTTTGCTTTCTTAGTAATACCAATATGCTTTGCCGATTTTGATAGCGTCAATTATTTAATTTTGTTTCAGTCTTCTCGTGAAAAATTGAAGAAAGCGAAGGATCAGGTTAACACCCTAGCAAAAATGGCCGATTCACTTATGAATAAGAAGTAAGCGAACTATTCCAATAGCTATTTGTTTACTTAACTGTTTATGCAGTCGCATGAAGGTTCAGAGAAATAGTTGACTTGATGTCCGGAGGTATAGTCTGGTAGCATACACAGGGCTCATGATCTGACATTGTCCGCAATTACGTCCGCTTGATTTCTAAGCCTACTTCATTAGTTTTGATGTGAATTTGGTGTCATTCCTTCTATTTTGGCGTGCTGCATCCATCTCCTTCAAAAGGAATTCTGTGGCGTTCTCTCATCGCTGGAAACAAGTGTGGTCGTAGTTGCGGACAATGTCAGATCATGGGCCCTGTGTGCGCTACCAGACCATATATACGAAATCTTTTAGTGACTCTACGTCATGATGGGATTTTGTTGCATGCTGCTCTACACAAGATGGTCAACACCTTTTAATGCATCGGATTTAGATAGACCTTTTCTCAAGGTGCTTTGTATGTAACTGTTTTCTGAAATGCATCTGGTGATCTTCATATTATTCTGTAGAGATGCTGTCCTATTGATTCTGTTTGTACATACTTGATTAGTGATACTACACTAATGTTTATTTGAAACATTCTGATCTTGAAATGATCAATAAAGACTTCTTTGGACGGTTTTGTCAACCTCATGTTTTTATAGATGGGGTTGTTCAGCGATCACCAAAATTTGCTCAGAAGTGTGAGTTGGACTGTTTGAGAACTGATTTACCATACCTTTTTCGATCTCTTCCGCTTAAAGGCAGCACCCACGGAAATTTTCGCCTCTTAGATTTTGATCCCCTCATGATCCAATCGATTGTGGGGTCAATTTTGCAATAAGAGTACCAGTTAGAACTTTCCCAATAATGAGTAATGACAGGTAAAACCTGGATCAACAGGATCAGTAGGCAGTAAGTTTTACGAGTTTTCATGCTAATACCGCGCTCCAAAATCATTCTTGGAGCGCGAAAAATGGCAACTATCAGCTGATTGGGCAGTGATTGCAGCTGGGAGTCTTTTATATTAACGTTTTCTTACCTCATTTCGACCACAATTTCATTTTGATCCTCAACTTTCCGATATTTACTGCCTTCCCACCTATTATTGGTCTCTACAAACCCTTTTTCTCACTCAGGACATCCAATTTTTCAAATATTGCGCGTATCTAAATTATTTAGCTTCAAAAACTACCGTATGGTTTTGTTCTTTTCCCTAGTCATGTTTTTGTTATGAACATCCCATATTCTTTCTCTTTGTGCTCTTTCTTTTTCAAAAAAACTGCTTTACCAGCCAAATATCCGATAGCGCTAAGAAAAAAGGTGGCAATGATGGTTGCGTTATCGACTTTTTTGTTCGACCCCATAGGTGCAACTCGACCGCCATGCTCTAACCTACCAAGATTGAATCACCCAAAAACCTTTTTTGCATGAGTTTTGGTTGGATTGGGGACTTCAGCAATACTCCTCATGCTCAAAAATGTACAGGGTGACCCAAAAGTCTTTGGCCGGTGTTCAAGTGCTCCGAAAAACGTTATATAGGAAGCGATTGAGACCAAACTAGGGAGATGGTTAACCAAGAGTGCCACCAGTAAAAAGCCTGTTTTTGGTTCCACAAAGTCCTTTCTCTGCTGGTATAGCAGAGCCGGAAACATCCCCTAGCTGAGGTGCCCATGGACATTTGCACGTCACCATCACATCTGACCAAAGTTTTTTTAGGTTTTCTGTGAGAAGATCTCCCAAGGAGAAAAACCAATTGCAGCATAAATGTCCCTATGAAATGAGGAAACAAACCGTATAGAATTTCTGAGGGTGTCCACAATGGCAGTCACATTGTGATAAAGAGAAATGTGGTCTCAACAAAACGGCATTCTCGAATTTATTGAGTGAGAGTGGAGTCCTGAGCTAGGACTCTTACCGCGAATGGTGTATGAGATTAGATGCTAACAAAATTTTCAAAATTATCCCTGATCGGTTTGAAGAATGTCCTGCCAGGAAGGATATTCGTTGCGAACCTCAGAACTGGCTTCAAAGTTGAATGCGCGCTCACCTTACCCACTTCGTTTTCAGTCCTCTTACAACCCACGTTCAATCACCTTGACCATGCAGTCTAGTGTTTTTGGAAGAGAATGTCCTGCCGGTGTTCACACCACGGCTGCCTCCCTGCGGACATCCTTTGAACGGCATCTCGGGGGAAATTTTGGACGAGGCACTGATGTCCAGAAGCAATTCCGCTCTGGAACGTTTTCACCCCTGCTGCATAAAGAAGAAATATGCTTCTGAGATCTAAATAAGAAATTTTTGTTGGCAGTGGTCCTTGTAAATCACTTCCACCATATGGCCATCATTGGTTGCCATATAAAGTTTTCACAGCACTTGAACGCCGGCCAAGGACTTTTGGGTCACCCTGTAATTTTGCGCTACAATCTCGGAAACCGAATTTTCCGTGGGTGCTGCCTTTAAATGAATTTGGTCGTTTCTCCGTGAAGGTCTTCTGATTTCTCTCATCTCATGATACATTATATCGTCGTTCGTGTAGGAAGCCATTCCCATGAGACATAGTGATTCTTACCATTACCGTTTGAGAAACATATCAGAGATAGGCATTTCGTATTCTAGCAAACATAGGACGCCTAAGTTTTCAAAACATTGAGTTACGCAATACATCCTCAACAGCAAAGTGCGTCTGAGCCTTGCTTATTTCATTTTTATTTTTGCTTTTTTTTAGTTTGGAAAAAAAATGAGGAAGTCGAGGGTAGCAATGATTTCCCAACAAAGTAGTAGTTTGAATATACTATGTTGGCCGAAATGTTTGTACGAAATTTCTCAAAAATTCATTTCATCAGGAAAACAGAGAGGGCGTGGGGGGGGTCAGCGACCCACGACACGATATTGGAGTGTATCTCCTGCACTATTGGTCAAGGGGTAGAGCGTTGCTGGATGAAATTATAATGAAAACAAAAGGAGGTACGAATTTCGGACAGCACTTTCCGGCCAACCTCATAAAATAATGGTATGTACCTATGTGAACAATTATGTGTTCCTCATAACCAGTCTTCATTATTTTACTGTGTTCTCCGAAGTGCTCCCGGCTGACCAGCACAACATTTGTTGATTGGAATCTGTCTGACCTGGCCTCTTGACTACTCTCACATGTGCCATCTGTTGCGGAGAAAAGCGGCTAACGATCAGTCATTCTCGCACTCTGCTCCCACAATGCTCTGTATTTGCTTGCTGTTCCTAGCAGTTGGAGCTGTTTCAGCGTACGATATTCCAACACCATCTCATCATTTTCTAGACCTACAGGTGATATTTGTAATACTTTTTAGAGGAGAAAATTCAAAAAAAAAGTTCTTAGCGTCCAAATGAAGCCTTAATTTTTACCAAGTATAACAGTTTAGTAGTAATGTCGTTCCGAGGAGTGATAAGCGTAAAAAGAGTCGTTCTTCACTGGAGTTCACTGGAAATCTATGCAGTTAATGGGGAAAATTCATAGTGAAAATCATGGATTTTGTGCAAGAGAATATGTACACACATATCGTAATTTGAAGCTGATACAGAGCGTTCCCGAATGTTCATTCTTCTTCGTCTTCACCTTTCCTCATTTTGAGCTCGGCAACTCGGCATTCTTTGCAAATGGGCTAAACTGGAGGCACCAAGAATCACCTTTTTCTTAGGACTCGTGCAAAATAGACCACTGCCCTCGTTTTCAACACTGTGGTAGACCCAGGGAAATAGCAAAACCTGGCGGAGTAAAATTACCGTGCGTGCTGCCTTTAAGTAATGAGACAGTTTCGAAGTTTATGCAGTAAAACCTATTTTGGTCGATATTCTGAACTATAACAGGCTAGATCAAAAACGTGAAATGCAAACCAAAAGGCATAGGTGATATTCTAGCCCTGGAGCTGCGTTACCTACATACTCGGCTACTCAATCGGTTCGCCCCTACCATTTTAATGCATGAAATTGTACGATAGCATGATAGAAAATTTTTGACGCACTCTTCTGAGCTTCTTGGGACCGTTGGGCAAAAATGATATGCATACGTAAAATCATCTCAGACCATGCTTCCAAGTATAGATGTTCTGAATTCTGAGACTGACGTGCGCAACCCTTGTGTATGCTTCACAAGGAACTGTTTCAGCCAAAAACCTCGCATCTCTCTCGCTATTCGATACAATAAAGCTTTCTTCGCCAGCCAGGAGATGAAGAAGCAAGGATTTAGAAAATGTCGTGCGCCACCGTTTGCCTTTCTAGTAGTGTTGAGAAATTTTCGCTTTTACTGAGGAGAACGAACAGTAGGTGTTGCAGTTGTTTTTCTGACTTAATAGAGAACCTTTCCAGATGTTCATGCCCCACAAAACTCACAGCCATTAACCAAAAGTAAAGGAAGGGCAACTAATTATCCCTTGAACCTTTTGGGAGTTGCATATTACGTCCAAAAACTACGTGTTATTATCCGTAAACTGAAATTTGTTCAAAGACTCGCTTATTGAATGAAAAATCTACGGAACAATGAATTTTTCAGTCCAACCGAATCAACGGCAACAATACAGTGACAGCAGCCACATGTCGTGACAATGACCTCGCTAGGTTTATGAACAACGCAATGTCGGCTTATATCCATGACATGGGAGGACTGAGCAGGAATATCCTTGATCAGGTGAAACATGTCCTGAGGATACAAGGCCCAAATCATCAATCGCAATCCCGCGTTCTTCCAGATTACTGCATATCGAAAGCCGGGCACATGGCTCGTGCACGCTGAGATCATCAGCGGACGAGCACAAGGTCGAGAATGGCAGACGCTGACGAATGGGGATGTGTTCAGTGGTAGAAGTCTATATGGATGCTACTATCATGACATGCAGACCTACGTTTTGGTTTTGAGATTGTATTAGATTAATTTTTCATTGTCTCAGTGTTCTTTCACATAAATCTTCATGAAAATTGTTTGAGATTTCTTAGCACCTGCTGCACCGTCTGTCTAAAGCTTTTTGTTGAAGTATAATCTACAAGTAATTGTAAGAAATTGTCGCACTTGTTTGTTTCAAATGTCATTGAAAGAAAGCTGAGAAGTCTAATTATGTGACGAGTGTCGAGACTCCTTGAGCAGGTGGCTTCGTTTAGAAAAATGGGCCCAATCAATAATAGGGTTGAAAGTTCATGAAATAAAACAATCAATTTCGGTGTCAGAAAACATTGCTGGGCCTGGACAGGATAAAGGATAAGGTGGTCGGCGTTGATCAATCCCGTCATGTGGGATGCGCTAAGCATTTGACTTCATGTGAACATCGTAGAGGCGTTGAATGAGTATGTGCCCTGTACAGTGACTTGTGGGGAGGGGGGGAGGGGGTGTATCCGATGAACCAAGTCAGTGCTTCATCCTCCCAGACTCCTCTGGTACCAATTTACCGACCCCAGTGGGACGGATGGCTTGGTTGTCCACGGGCGCGATCGAACCATCGACCGTGTGCGTGCGCAGCAAGCCTCGTCCCACTTCGCCGCATGCGCCTGTCGCTTAAGGAGTGTTTATACTTCGGCGCGACGCGATCGTCGCGTCCAAGCAAACTGTTCCTATGCAATGGGTCCCGAGTGGAAGCATGCACAAACAGTGGTCGCGATGTGGTAGTTGGCGTTTGCCGTCGCGCCCTGTTTATACTTTTTTCTTGAAAAACGACGCGATGGGCCCGATTCGCGTCGCGCCTGCTAGCAGACGCGACGCGATGATTTCGCCGATATCGGAGCCTGGGGTAAGCTGTTGCTTCTTTGATTGTCTTGCTACTTTGGCCTAAAACTTACGGGACCAGACGACTTATCATAACGCATAGACGTTGAAGCTTACGCCAAATTGGGACAAGTGTGTAATATTGCGCGCACGCAAATTTGCGAACTTTGGCATGGTGCAACCGCGCGACGCGACGGCTTCGCTACCCATCCTGTTGTATCCGTCGCCACGACGCCATCGCCTCGCAAAAAAGTATAAACACTCCTTTACATCATGTTCTAGGGAAACCGTCACTTTTTTGTTGCAGCCCATTCGTGACACCTGTTCTGCGTTCCATTACGTAAGAGTTCGAGATCCCACTGCCCAAAGGAAACTCGTGCCTTGTTTGTTCCCTTTTGCTGTGCATGTGAAGGTAGCTCTCTCTTTTGTCATGAATTTGATGTATGAGTGCTGTGCATTTCAACAGAAACTTATGTGCATCTTTATACCACTTCGACAATGTTAAATCGTTTCTCTTCGTTTTAGATGATGTTCAATGCAGTAAATAAGTGTTTAGGAAATCGCTATATCATATCGATGGGATCTCAGCAGACATGTATAGTCCCTACTGGTTCCGGTTTCAGCGATGACACAGTTGCAACTGGAGACTTATGTCCCGCAGCGACTGAACTCTTGAGAAACCCAAAGAAGCCGCCTGCGGCAACAAGATGACGGCGTATTTCGGGATTGAAGCAAATGGGAATTACCCTAAAATGTTTAAAATTAAGCATGTGATCAAACTCTTCTTATAAAAGCCTCCAAAATATATGTTCGTCCTCCTCCTTCTTGTGGAATCCGGGTCTACGGTATTCAGCCCATGCAAGAAAAAGGATATAGCAAAGATTGAAAAAGTGCAAAATAGCTTCACCAGAAAAATATTTATCAGAAAAGGAAGTTTCTCCTACTCAAGTATCCCCCGTGCAATAATAAGGAATCGTTATTTTGATATTCCCTCTCTTGAATCTAGACGCCGATTTTTCGACGTCTGCATGGTTTATAAAATACTACATGAATGGAGCTCTGAAAAAGCTAAACTATTCTTCTCTATAGTAACATCCATAACTAGAGGGGGTGAATTCAAAATTTTTTACAGAAGAGCGCGAACTTCTGTCAGAACTAGAAGTTTCACTGTTCGAGCGGGCGCGGCATATCTACCTCTCTCTGAGCAAATATGCACCCCCTTTAAACTCTCTTGCAGCTTTCAGAAAATTTGCCATCACTAGAACAACTACACTTTAAAAGAGCAATGGTGCAGTTTCAAATTGAAAAGGTAACATTGTATGAAATAGTGGTTAATTTTGGCTTGTACTGATTAGTACTGACTTCTACTCACAGTTCTATGACAATTATTTTTTAACGCTTGTCTTAAACAGCGTAAGAAATGTAATGTAATGTTATGTGATATGAATAAATTCCACGAACCTCCCTCGTTTGAGGGATCCCTGCCGGTTAGTCGCGAGGCTGTATGGCTCGCCGGAGGTAACGGGTATGGTTTAATACCGATCAAGCGCGATCTTCTGCTCGCCTTGAGGCGGCAATTAAGATAAGTTCAGATAACCGACTGCTGGTCTCCGCAGTGTCGGGAGGATCTATACCTAGTTGCATCCTTGCATGCATGCATGGGTGTTTCCTTACTGTACATAATCCAATTAAAAGCCTGCGTTCGTCCGACCGGGAAGTGCAAGGGAAGAGATTAACTCAGTCGTCCACACACGAAGGCTAACCTACCGGTAGTGAAACTCTTCGTTAGCCTCCCGGGAGTATACTCTAGCAAGCTATTCCCTATGGGTTTTGTTTTCATTTTTGAGCTACACACAGGTGTGCATCAGCTTAGTAGGAAATTGATCGAACGAGTAGTTTGCTCATTTCAGTGCTTAGTCGTGACACGATCGTTGCTTTACGCTGTGGGAAAAGCGCAGCGGAAATTTCCATCCAACTTTTGAGGTGCTGGCTAGCTTGGCTAGCTCATGGCTTGTATTACTGTGCGGTCTTCAAGAAACCAGATGATTCTATTTGGAGTTTGCAAGTAGTAATGGATGATTCCTACTTTGTACACACACCACTGAACCTGCCATTTCCCTGCACTGTTCATGCGATCAGGCAAGTGTCGTCGGGCAGAGAAGGCGAGGCGAGGTGATCACTACATTGTGGTGTGACCTCTCTGAAGTCAAATGGCGACCTAGGAAACAGGTTTACCAACTAGTCAGGCAAACGAACTCCGCCAAATTTCTTGCCAAACAAGATGTTCCGCCAAATGGGTCGTCATAGAAACGTTGCCAAATTGGTCGCAACACAAACCTTGCCAGATGGGTCGCCATACAAACCTTGCCAGATGGATCGCCGAACTTCACCGAATGCGTCTTAATGCAAGCCCTGATTACCGCCTCGCCATATAAACCTTTCACTTTTGCACTGCACTTGACGTTTCACCAGGCGTGGATCAGATCCAGGATGTACCTCGGATCTGGGCAACCGGACCAGCAACATCCATCAATGTCGTGCACGACGGCACGTAGCTCACCGGGCTCGGCCAACGTCGTGCATTTTTGGAGGTCGTTGGAGTCCGCTGTATCCCTTGCCTTTCTGGATGTCATTGGAATCCGCTGGATCTGGCCGAACTTCTATGCGCGGTCCGCCGAGGACCGCGGAGATATCCTCGATCAAAAATCGTGGCTTGGGTTGGTTGCAGCTGGGAATCCCAGCTGGTTGTACGCAACCGTTTGTTAGGCGCACCTCAAACTTGCGTAACTGAACCGACGCATCAACTCAAGAGCCGAAGCGTCATATGTGCTTGTCACGGGAAATGGGTCGCCAACATATTCTCTCGCAACTTGCCTTGCCAAACACTCGAGAAATGTGTCGCTGACATATTCTTTCCCCGTTTCCCTGCCAAACACCCCGGAAATGTGTCGCCAACATATTTTCTCGCCTATTGTATCGCAAAACATAATTGTGGTCCAATCTCCTGGAAAATGTCTTGCCAAGCAAGATTTTAACACATAAGATGTCTTACAAAACACATTCTCTCGCCAAATAGGTCGCCATTGAACTTCAGAGCTTTCATTCGATCATTTGGAAAATTCCTTTATCTGTGGTCTGGGCGGCCACTTCCCACCTTTACAACTGATCGTTCAGCGAGTGAACATGACACCACTTCCCAACCCCCACTGGGGAATAGAGCCCAGCGAGCTAATGTATGCGCGTTTTGTACTCAAGCTACAAACAGCAACAATGAAAAGCTTCGGATCTTGAATAAGTGGCTGATACGACACCTCAAGTGAAGACAAGATGCTTTAATCAAAGATCTGATGCAGAACGTAGGATTAGATTGGAAATCATGGGTAGGACCGAGGCGAGGAGACAGCGTCCACTCAAACTCCACCATCGACGCTCAAGAAGAACTATGCCTCGGAGCATGTGACAATGGAAAATTTGGTGGAAGCGGTTTCTTCGTAAAGATGGTCTTGGTTTTGGATATCAACTCTTTCGAAAAGGTAACAACCCGAATAGGAAGTTCACGGCGGAGGAGATGTGGAGCAATGATGGCCTTGAAAATTTTCATAGCCCACGCCTCAAAGACAAGCTACGAAGAAGATGAGAGCGAGGCTCCTCTTATGTGGATTTCTACAAGGTCAGCGAGGCTCATTTTACGTAGATTTCCACTAGGTCATCATTGGCGACTTCCTCAGACAAACCCTCGCTTGGCGCGCGCGACAATCTCGCTGACCGAGCGGG
Organism: Ancylostoma ceylanicum; assembly: GCA_000688135.1. NCBI lineage: Eukaryota > Metazoa > Nematoda > Chromadorea > Rhabditida > Ancylostomatidae > Ancylostoma > Ancylostoma ceylanicum. Next base: position 111,915 of record JARK01000110.1, on the reverse strand, counting down.
TAAGGTTCCGACAGTAGCGGGATTGAAGCGCGCGGCCAGCGAGTTTGTCGCGCGCGTCAAGCAACCGAGATATGTGCGCGCCCAGCGAACCGAAGTGTGCCCAGCGATGACGTCACAACCGGTCAACACCGGGGGATGATCAACCTCGACAGAAAACTCAGGTTATTGAATGACAGGAACCCATCCCCTGTGTTCGGGTGGTGCATGGCTACCTTGCAAGAATGCTCTCCATGCCCTCCCATTCTAGAGACGCTAGCGAGTGAACAAAACTGGCTTTTTGACCTGATGACATTCCACAGATGGCACCGACTAGCGGAGACCGTCTGATGCTGCTTCATCTCTATTTCTATTATTATTTCTTGCAGATTTTCTTGCAAGGTAGTTACGCGCGCCGAGCGAGTGTATCTCGTCGTCTGCATCCCTCGAGAACCATCTCTCGTGTGCTCCGCGCCTTGCAAAGTTCCGTTTCGGCAGAAGCGAGCGACTTTACCGACCTGCGTCTTTGAAACTGTACTATTTCCTTCTGCTCCGCGAGAAGCAAAGCAGGGCTCGCCTCACACCATTTCTCCAAAGAGGTTTGCGCGACCAGCGTGGGTTTGTTTGAGTCAGCATCAAGCTCTGCTTAAAGAGGAGCGCCCGAGGAACTCAACACTGGTACCAGCGGCCTCCAGTGGAACAAGCAGAGGAAGAGGCTTCCCAGGTTCATCAAAACGACGAGGATCATCCATAGTAACTTACCATTTCAGGAGCCATCTTACGCTAGATGTAGGAGCCACTCAGTAGAGTACCAGGACGAAATTGACCACATCACAAGTGGAAGGTTTCATCTGACCGACGTCATTATTGCTCCAGAACTTTACACGAAGTTGGACAGTCGCCTTATTCGCGCAAAATTCTTCATCTCGCGGAAAGGAGAGAAAATCGCCAAGTTCAAATATTCAATGCATACATATGTCCTTTATGGAAAAATATGGGGACCCAAATTTATAAATTATCACCTCATCTTCTCGAACAATGTGCCTACATGCATGCCGAGTCAGAGGAGCGGGACTTGTTTGGCCAGCGATCAGACACAACAAATCATTGATAGATTACGTGTCGCAATGACACCATTAGTTACTTCGCTGTACGCTTTCCTATGAGCACAATAATGTTTTAGGTTTTTTTTCAGGTGATGGAGACCACATGACAAGATATGCTTTTTCCTTAGGAAATTCTACTCATTCGAAGAAGATTGCTAGAAAAAGTTCGACTCACCCTCCTAGTGTGTGTGACATTTCCCACACGAAAGTAGTACACAAGAAGTAGAGGAATGCCCAGCAGCGAGAGACGAGTGGAGAAATTAAATGGAAACACAATAACATGAATATATAAAGACAGGAGGTCAAGAAGGCCTGAAAAGTAATAACGAGGTAGAGTTGCAGAGTGCAATGCAAAATACTGCATTACTGGAATTCTTTGCGTCAGAGATTTCGCCATATTCCAGGGTTTCAAGGGACGTTGAACATAAAATTCACGGATGAAAAAGGATAAACGAGAGAAATCCACGAGAACTTAATTTTGTTTTTCGTGTACGTTACCGCCCCACGGCGACTTCTCCGCAAGTGCCGGCAATTCTTTGTGCTCCAATCACGTGACTCGCAATTAAATGAGAAACGACTTATCTCGGAAGTTAAAGTTTTTTTGAGTGGTGTCTTTACTGTTGTTTGTCAATTGAAACAGTTCCTAATTATTGTAGTCCAGTGTTCGTGTTCGCATCAGTCTTTGAAGCCAGCTTTCACGAAGATTTTTGCTTTCAATCGACTCATGGAGATGGAGGTTTCATGGAGCTCAATTCATGGGGATTCTCGCGCTCAATGCTTATGCATTGCGTATAAAGAGTTATGAGGGTATGATAACCTGATGGAAAACAGAGACTGCTTGAGAAATTATCGTCAAATTACGGAGCTGTTACTGCCAAAATTGTAGAATGTAGTTAATCCTGCATAGTAGACTACTAGACTACACATACTAGACTATGTACATAGAGTTGTGTGAGATTCCGTAATGTCAGAAATAACGCTATAGGAACAGCTATGGTCATGCATCACAAATCATCATCATCCTTGAGTCACCCGCTCACAGTTCTGGTCAGACACCCTCAACTATATATTATGTTATATGTCTTCAGGCTAGCTTATTTCTCGATACATTGCTCTGTTTTGCGACGATCTGGCTCGGATCCAAGTGCCACTCTACTTTTGAACTGGTTGAATTCAAAGAAATTTGAAAATTTTTGGTCTGGACTAGGATGGATAGCTTTTGAAGGTAACCATCATAAATTCATTGATTGCTATGCTTATACACAGAGGGATTCAAAGTTGAGAAAAATCGAAGTTAAACAACTAACGAAAGCATTTTCTTGCGCTGGACAACATAAGGAAGAATTGGCTGCATGCGTAGAGAATGAAAAAAGCGGCGAACAAGGTTTGAAAAATGAACCAGCCATTCCCCTGTTTTTCAGAGTAGACAAAATTTGGTGCAATCTAAGTCTGCGTAGGATAACGCTGCAATGGTTCACAAGCCTGAGAAAGACTAGTGGTCTCTCACCTGAACAAACAAGAGCGTTTCTCTTTTTTCTCTAGTATTTGCTGTTCCAGCCTCGTTATTTCGAAAGAAGAACTCCTGAAAGGAGAACTTTTGTTAAAAATTATTACTAGACTGATATAATAACTTCCTCATACAACATCTCACTCTATGGAGTTTTTTGAGATGAACCATTGTAATAAGATCAATAATGGCCACAAGTGCAAAAAGACATAAATTGTAGACCATATCGACATATATAGATAAGTATACACTGCAAGGTTCCGGTCCAAATTCCCAAACTCGAGAATCGTGACTGAACCGAAAGTCGCAACTATCTAAACATACTCATGTAAGAAATATCGTTCACAGCAGTCTTTCAATCTTACCAACAAAATAGATTCCCCAATATAAGGAAGCATAGGCCGTTATAAATATGAGGTACCCAAGCGTAGCTGAATTCGTGAACCAGATGCGATATTTCATTGGAAATCCTATTGCAATAAATCTGAAAATGACAGAAGAGTATGAAAAGCTGTCTCTGACTGCTCAGCAGATGGAGCCGGAATAACGTGATAGTTTTGTTTGAGCATGTGAAACTGAAGAATGATTTCCTTCAGCCAATGTATGACAAGAATATTTGGCGCGATTGTAATTCCCCTCTGATGGACTGCCTTGTTCTGGTGAGCTCGATTTGGCTGACTTAGACAGTAAAATGCAAGACCGTAGTCATGCACTCAGGTAGTGCAGGGACTGATCTTTTGGCCGTATTCTTCACGTAGGGTGCTTCATAAACTCCCGAGACTTGGAAAGATATCAGGAGCGAGCCAGAATCCTCTCTGGAAGGTAACCCTTTTTGTAAAGGGCGTTGCCCTCTGATCTAGGCTTGGGAGAAAGCGCGAGTGAGACTTGTTTGTAGTAGCGAACCGCTCTCCTTCTGCAATTGTGGCATCGCACTCTGTCGACCGAAACACCATGTCGCATAGTAGCAGAAACTGACATGAAGAAGGTGCGAACCTACTACAACTCCAAAGCAACAAGAACACGACCTTGCTTGCGTGCAAGAAATGCGAAGCTGCATTGAACAATTTTAAAAGTTCATGGTCAGGAGCAGAATCTGACCTTTTTTTCCAATCGCTTTATATCCACCAAGACAAAGAGTGACGTGTTTCGAAATGCCTGGACGGGGATGGTGTCAGCACTCCACTACCCACCACTCCCGGAAACTGTCGCGTTTCCCGCATCAGCAAAAGTTGGACGAAACGACAGTGTGGTCACAGTTGTAGGTTACGATGAGCACGTTGGGAAGGATAAGAAAGATATGGAACGATGAAATATATAATGAAGTGAAATATTTGAAATACGACATATGAAACGAAAATGGCAAATGCTTGTTGACAAAGTTCAAGCTGTGGATTAAGCTGCCGTGAACGCGTTGTTGTAAAAGAAAGATGAACCTCATCGCATACATGAACAAGTGGCAGTGCGATTACAGAATGGTTTAAAGACAGTGTGTCTCCTCGTTTTCGTGTTTGAGCTGTTAGCAGATTGTGAATCTCCTCGACTCGCTGATTCCGGCGATATACATAAAACGTCATAAAACGGTCTTCGAACCCGTTTTTCGAGACGCGGTTTGCAAGGGGCTTGTAACAGTTTGCTCGACCGAGGTGACGTGTGAAACCGTTGATCTCATCGATCTGGCGTGTCAAAACTCGTTGGCCACCATTGCAGGCATGGCGGGCAGCCATCACACCAACGGACCGCTCCGCCCAGGTGGTCCGTGAACTGCACTTTGGACCCTCCCAAAAACGGGTCTATCGTTACTTTTGTGACATTTTATATAGATTTTTGAAATCAGCGTGAAAAGGAGATCAAGGATCTGTTGATATCTCCAACATGCGAAACGAGGTGACACACTGCCTTTAACCTCTATGCAATAATGCTAACTCGATTGCAACTGAACGCTCTGCAACATCATCTTCTTGGTACGGAAGTGCAAATTCAACAGCATCACCCGCCCGAGTCTCGGTCATTTTGTTTATTTCAATATTGTGTTCATTCTATCCTTCTGAACACAACGATAGGACACAAAGACCTAAAACGCCGTAATTATTAATTAATTTATTAATTAATATTTAATTATTAATTATATTTAATTAATATTTAATATTTAATTAATTAATACGTAATTGGACGATAGATGCAAACGACTCCAGCTCCTACGAAATATTCAAGCAGCGAAAAAAAAAAAAACATACATCGAATCTAACCGCTGCACAACATAATAACATAACAACACAACATAATAGGGCACGGTACCTGTTGGTAGAAAGGAGTAAGCAGCAGTGGAATGCTATTTCTTCGAAGAACAGCGAAAGTTGGCCAAAAAAAGAGTTTAGCCCGTTAATGTTTTCCGGTATCGGGCTGAAATGCTCATTATAGGTTTACTCAAAGGTCGAGCTATAATGGACCGTTTGAGGACAAAGCACGAACAATAACGTCCATGGAGTAGCCCACACAGCAAAAATTAGAAGGATAGAAGCTCTGCAGAAGGCTTGATACGCAGTGATATAGCCGAATGAGTTTTTGAACGAGTCGCCTCGCACCATTACAAGAAAAGAAGCGATATTAATCAGGAATCCGAAAGAAGCTATCTGAAATGGAACATATTTAGTGTTCCAGTGAAACGGTAGTTCATTCGGGAAAGCGGAAAAATGTTCCAATATAGTGAAGTTCATAAGAATATTAGAATTCCCAGAGCATGTACATAGAAGCACTTCAGTGGAAAAGCGTGAAAAGAAACGGAGTTGGGGAATCCTCTACGGCTAGTACTTCTCCGCAGTGCTTCGTATTCCAGCCATGTTTGTATTTCCATGTTAACACAAGGAAAATCCATTTTTGACGAAAAGCTGCCTAATCTTCATGACCTAAGGATAGTGTTGGTGCCGCTATATTGAAAATTAAGCGGTAACCGAAACTGGCATGACTGACCACACTTACAGACCTTCTCGAAAAAATAGACCGATTGCGCTACTGCCCCATCGCGGCGGGGCCTAAACGAGGGATGAGAAGAGAGCATACCCCAAGTGAGAGGGTTGAGTAGGTCTCGTGGCGATTGTGCAGTCGCAACACTAAGAAACCGCATGTGCTATGAAACCGCACGATGAGAATTATTGTTATTCGCGATGATTTGAAAAATGATGGGGTTGCTAAACATACCACTAAAACCAAGAATGCTTCGAAGCAATCGAGCACAGACGGCTTGACGAAGTCTGTTCCTCTTGTCTCTTCCATTATTTCTTGTCACTAGATCAGCTCTGCAATAAGATACTCTGTAAGTTGAACGGCTTTATCACCGTTGTAACATTTCTCATGTTCACTCTTTGATATGGAAAACACGACAATGATCCCCGGTAGAAGATAGAAGTAATCTATTCGTGAAACTTAAACAATGTTGTGAAGAAATCGTAGAGAGGAAAGGAGCAGAAAATCATAGATATGAGCGAAACAAACGAAAAGAGACTATGTAAATGTAAATACTCTAGGCAGTGCACAGTCATGCCGGCTTCTTCATCATAGCGCTTGCACCGTTCGTTAGTGGGACCCGTTTACCATATCTTCCGATTTTCTACTCAGGGTTTTGGTTACCATCATGTGGGAGGCCGTTCTGAGAAAGTTGACCCTCGATAGTTTGATGGTATCAACCCGAATGGAAGCAGTTTCACCGCTCAAGACGTGAGACATGAGTCCTCACACGTCGTTTGTGTAGAAATGAACCTAAGGCATAAGCCTCTGAATGTCGTTTGTAACATCGTCACTTATAGTGATTAAAGCAACAAGACAGATTTACTGTCTTTTCAAAGCCCTTCGAACCAAAAATGTAGCAATAATGATTAAAGCTTACAAAACCTATGTTAGACCAATAATGGAGTATGGGACCACCATATTCAATCCTCACAAGAAATCTCTGATTAATATGATTGAAAAAGTCCAGAACAATTTCACAAGAAAGCTCATGATTAGAACAGTGGGTTTCTCAAACTTATCATACCAGGAGATGCCATCTTCAATTATTAGGAACAAATTATATCGTTTACAGCCTCTGTATAAAAGAAGGAGACGAAATGATCTCCTCATGATGTATAAAATCCTGCATAGTCTCTGTGGATTGAAGTCTTCTGATTTTTATGTTATGCGTAGCTCGATCACAAGAGGTGGAACGATAAAGCCGCATATAACTACAGCGAAAACAGCAATACGACAGAATTTCTTTACTCACAGGGCTGCCTCTGATTACTTGAAGCTTAGCAAAAACAAAAGAGTGCCAGTGAAACTTTCCCTTTACAAAAGGGCAATTGGCGAGTACCTGGACAACTAACCCAAACTCGTGAGGTTTTCCGCCCACCAATCCTTAGTATTTGATATTAACATACTTGTACTATGATATCAATTGATTACTTGTATTGTACTTGTCTGTACTGTGTAATGTATTCACATGGTTAACCCATGTAATAAATAATAATAATAGTGACGAGGAGAACCGATGAGAGCGCTGAGCCCTGATGCTCCCTAGAAAGACAGGAAATTCCGCTGACATGCCTGCCGCCGACTGCACCCTACTCTTCAGGCTGCTCTAGAGAATCACGACCTAATCGATGAGCTTCTCTTCCAACGATTTCGCCTTTATCCCCTTGTCTCCCGTTTATCTTTCAGTATGCCAAGTATCGCAAGTGATCCTGCATCTCCCCCTCACGTATCAGATTCGCTGATTGAGCTCTGTGCATCGCAGCGACACAGAAAGCATCGCATCATTTTCGAAGTACATCGTGAAGAGATCTGACCATCAAATTGATAGTCTTCCTTTTGTGCGCTTGTAGTTTCGTGGAGTTCATTCGTTTTTGTCCAAGGGTTGTCGTTAAGACGCATCACGTCCTAGCTTACTTTATTTTTCAAGGCGAGTGGGAGGCCAATCGTGGACCAAGTTGACGATTCAGGAGACGGACTTTCTGTCTCTGCAGTGCTGGGAAGATCCATGCCTTCTGTCAAAGCGTATTTGCATCCACACATGAATGCAAAAATGTGCTTGCGTATCTGCTTCCTGTACATAATCAGACTATGAGCCTGCATTTATCCGACCGAGACGTACACGTATTTGGAGTCGTCTCCCTTGTACCTTCCAGGGAATTGATGGAATGAATGAGCTGCTCACTTTGTTATCATTTTATATAATCGTGACATGCCCACTTCTTAACGCTGTGGGAGTAGCGCAGAGGAATTTTTCAGTCAACTTTCAAGGTATTGGCTGGCTCGCGGCCTGTATAACCTTCCGGTCATCAAAACTCTGGAATTTCCTATTTGGAAAATAGAGCTGGTAATGAAAGGGTTCCACGTTGTGCACACAAAGGCACCACTGAGCGTGCCATTTCCCTGCATTGTTTATGCGATCTGGCAAATGTCGACTGACAGAGGAGTCGAGGCGACGCGATCATTAGTAGCGTTACCTACCAATGGATCGCATGGAAAGTCCATTTACGTCACTTTTGGACAGCCGTTTCTCGTTGCTCGGCAAATGAACGTGTTCAACTTAGACACGCGAAGATAGCTCGTGGAAATAGTCAGTTGTCATCCGTTGAACAATTTCGAAAACTGGCTAGGGTTGGGATGAAGAAAATTACGGGTATGCGATTGAGTTGAACTTTATTACAGAGGTGTAGAAACGCTAATTTTATTTTAATCATTGTATGAAGTATAAGAAGTCTGCTGAATTTTTCCCAAGAGAAGAAGTTATTTGAGGAAAGAGAATAAGTTCCAGATTTTCTCCAGTTGATTCTTACAACACTCCAATAGATGTGAACGAAAAAGATGACTATTCCGTCTATGAACAGAATAAAATAGACAAAGTAAAGTTCTGAACAGTGGAATTTTCCAAATGTGAATAAATGTGAGTAGTTTGTTGTATCAAGCGGAGAAGATAGTAAGGAGGTTCCTTTTAACTTTCCTCTCCTCCTACCTTGTTGCGCTCGTGTTCAACAGGTGTTGTGAATACAGTTGGTTTCACGAGAAAATCACAGGTGAAAATTTGACTTGGAAGGCATAGTTCAGAATCGAAAGTTGACAAATTACTTATAGCCGAGCAGGTGTTCATGTGAAACAAGGGGTTATCTGTATTGTGGAGTATACTTTCATCATTTTCAGCGATTCCGGGCAAATAGCATGTAATATCACATATCGCAAGTTCTACGCTCTTGAAATCCGGTCAAAAGATAATTTTTCCAGCATTTATGAAGACATTCAGAACAAAAGATAAGAAAACGTTAGTTTCAAACGAACGTGAAGTTCCTTGACAAGCACAGTAAAGATGTAAGACGAACAACGTGGGGAAAAGCATTGTGATCTCAGCTACAACTTCTATTTTCCCAGGAGATTTTCACAGGAAAATTATGACTAGACACTGATAGTAGTCCGCCAGAAATTGGGTGTTGCAAGTGGAATATCTATTGAGATCAAATTTTTTTACATCCACACCTCTCTAGTAAAGTAAACGCAGGTTCCTACCTCATCTTTGGTCTGAAGCCCCCCCCCCCCATCTTCAGCACCTAGCCCCATTCTTACAATTTATGTAAAATGTCACGAAATGTGTGATGACCACTCTGCAAAGGACCATCCACCTGGGATTACTACCACAACTACGTACCACTCTGAAGTCAAATGGCGACCTATTTGGCGAGGTTTGTTTGGCAACCTTGGAAACGGGTTTGCCAACTAGCCAGGCAAACGAACTCCGCCAAATGTCTTGCCAAACAAGATGTTCCGCCAAATGGGTCGTCATGCAAACCTTGCCAAATGGGTCGTCATGCAAACCTTGCGAAATGGGTCGTCATGCAAACCTTGCCAAATGAGTCGCCATACAAACCTTGCCAAATGGGTCGCCATACAAACCTTGCCAAATGGGTCGCCATACAAACCTTGCCAAATGGGTTGCCGAACCTCACCAAATGCGTCTTCATGCAAGCCCTGGCTATTGCCTCGTCATATGAACCTTTTATTTTTACACTGCACTTGAAAATTCAATAGGTGTGGATCAGATCCAGGATGTACCTCGGATTTAGAAAACTGCACCAGCAACATCCATCGATGCCCTGCACGACGGAAGGTGGCTCCTGCATCTCACCCGCATCGGCCATCCGCTGGATCCACGCGACCGCGCACTACGATGCTCGGTTCGCCGAGGATCGCGGAGACATCCTCGATCAAAAATCTTGGCTTACCTTGATAGCAGCTGGGAATCCCAGCTCATTGTACGCGACCGTTCTGCAATGCGTACCTCGAACTTGGGTAACTGAACCGACGCATCTACTCGAGACCCGGAGCGTCGTATGTACTTTTCCCGGGAAATGAGTCGCCAACATCCTCTCCCGTCATTTGTCTTGCCAAACACCCGGAAAATGTGTCGCCAACATCCTCTGCCGTCATTTGTCTTGCCAAACACCCGGAAAATGTGTCGCCA
>JARK01000110.1:29484-96283 GCA_000688135.1 Ancylostoma ceylanicum | reverse complement strand
CCCCCCCCCCCCCCCGTTCCTTCTCCTTAAATAGGTTCATCCTTCACCATGACCTTCGCTTCCAATAGTTTCTCCTCTCTTCCAGCTTTGTAACGTGCGGAAGTGCTTTCCTTTCTCTACACGGCACATCTCACTTTTTCTTTCAAAAAGTTTAATATGTTTTGGTCTTAGAGAAAAAGGATGTTAGCTCGATAGGACGTCATTTTTTTTAGAAATTTATTTGGTATATTTATGAGGTTCAGATGACCTTAGGTCAAAGGACTATAATCGCAGACTAACAATCTCAACAGAGCTCTCGAAGAACTGCTGTACCGATATTTTCGGCATGAGATCTTGTGGGGTCATGCAGCTGTACAACTCGAACCCTGCATTCGAAGCAGATGGTTTTTCAGTTAACAAACAGGTTAGTCTCAAGCTAATCTGAGGCTTCCCTCCAACTTGGCAGGTCAAAAGGAGCGTAGAGTCTTTGTAGGGAAAATCATTTAACAGAAGAGCTTATCCTTCTTCTTGTTCTAAAGTGTTTGTCCCGTTCGTTAGCGGAGTCTGCTAATGTGAACATTTGACGCCATTCCGCTGTATCGTGCGCCTGGCCAAGTTGGACGCCCACATGCTTCACGTAATCATGCAATGTGCCTGGCCACCTTTGCTTCGGCCGATCCTTCGGCCGCTTACCTGGTACTAAGGACAAGCATATTCTGTATGCCGGTCAGGCATGCCTCAATAATGTTTCACGCAGTTAACTTCATAGCTGGCGATGCGCGTACAGATTAATGGATCAAGATTTTAGAAGGAAAAATCACCAGACGGATACGATTTTTATCTCCTTTTATTAGATGAATAACGACAAGTGTAAAGTATCAGAAGTGCTGCATTTATTATCAGCCACACAAGAGCAAAGTTCTCAGTTAGGCTGCTGTTCCAGGCAGGCTTGCATAGCTTCCTAGCAACATCCTGTTACTTTTCAATTAAAGTCACAATCGCTCATGCCTATGTCGTGGATTTTCTTCTTAGCACTCCCCGATAGGCATCGACAACTATTGCCGCAAAGCAACGATTAAAATGCTTGTCTCCTGCAAAAAAAGGACTTTTACCAGTACCAAGATTTTAATAGACTGTGTAAAGCACCAGGAATAAAAGCTAGAATTTTGCATCCTCGATAGTCCTTCATTTGTGTGACGAGGAGGGCACACATTGTTGATGCACGGTGACAGTGTTCCTGACAGGATTCCTGAGGAATTCGACGAACCGTCTCACACTTACAAGATGGTTTCGTATTTCTGAGTTGAAGCATATGAGAATCACCCTAAAGAGAAGCGTTAAGAATATTGAACTGTTTTCCACTATCACCCTTCAATCGTGGGGAATTTTCTATGTGCATTTTCAAAAACCGTGTGGAACTTCTCTCAGTTACCCTCGAGTCTAAAGGAAAAAAGAAGAGTAATTTCAATTCTGAAGGTAGTAGGCGACGTGCCTCCTTGCTCATGTGAGGGGGAGCAATGAGGAATGGTCGTTCAAAACTCACCCTCCTAGTGTGTGCGATAGCTCCCACACAAACGTTGTGCACAAGAAGTAAGCAAAGTTTGAAGTTATGAATGTGGAAATTACATGGAAGCATACAAGAGTGAATGAATATACGCATGACGTAAGGAAGGCCTAAAGTTTATACTGTCAGTTTAGAAACTGAACAAAATCTTGTGCGAATGACATACTACTGGTACTATTGAAATTTCTAAAAACTTCCACAACACTCAACAATGACACTAGAATTTCAGGAAGATGAAAGGCTCTTGTGAAGACCCATGTTAAATAAGTGATGGACTTATGAGGCCACCCCGAATACCTAAAATAGCGTTCTTTAGGCTGCAAGTAGTAGTCAAATGGCGATCTCGCGCGCTTGGCAACTTTATCACGCCATTTCGGAGAACCACAGGATCCTTATCTCTTATTTCAAACGAAAAACGACTTCCTGTGGGAGGGAGCCGGCACCAGAGACAAAAGTCGAATACTGAGCGTCGACCATGTACAGAGTGCTCCAAAAGTCTTTCGACAAGCATGTACGTTCCCAAAAAAAAAAACATGGAAAAAAGAAATTCCGGAAGAGTGGCAGTTTTTATCCATTCTTGGTTGAGGTGCAAATATAAATAGCTGTTTTGTTTGAAAGACTTCTGCACTGGAAGTAGCACAAACTTCTGAAGCTATTCTTGCGCTTCGGTAGCATGACGCTAGAGCCGCATCGCAGAAACTCTCAATGACACTGCGAAATCACTGAGTATATAGGTTGTAGGGAAAGTTCTCGCGGTTTTTGAAATATTATATTTCATTGACTTCCCAAGAAGAGGAAGACACATTGAGTAATGAATAAAACGCCATCACGTACTATCAATCTTTGCCAATTCTCGGGAAGCGTTTCGATATCGTCGGCATAGAACTGTACTGACAGTGACTCGAAAAAGTTGCTGGTAATCTCTTGGTACAAGATCAGGCCTATACAGTGCTGAAGTCACCGCTTCCCATCCAGAGTCGGGTAGCTTCTGGCTGGCCACTCTTGTAAAGGGTGGTCGAGCAGGGTCGTGCAGAAATTGAATAGTGTCGTAATTCGCATCCTTTCCTGCGATTTTTGCGGTCATTCTCTCCAACAACTGACAGTACAGGTCTACCGTGAGGGAAATGTAGCGTGACAGTACCTAGCATTGTATGATACCTTCACAGTCACACCAAGTACTGATCATAACTCCAGAGGATGAAGACCTGGCTTTGACTGCGGCTCATGCTGCTCATCCTAGTCAACCCAAGGTGGGATGCACTTGATGTTAACATACAGACACCAGTTCTCATTTATTGTGAGGATGGTCTTCATCCAGTTTTTTATGCGTATGTACGAGAGCAATTTACTTGCCACATCGTCACGTCGCTGGAGACCGCGTCTCGTCAAATCACCATCACACACTATGATAACTTTTATACCTTTCCCAACTGGCGCAGATGATCGGCGATGGTGGTAAAATGAACATCCAAGACTCGTGTCCTTCCACACATAGTTTGCGGTGGATCTGAATCTACCAGCTGCCGCAATCGACTGCTGTCGACTCCGGATGCGCGTCCCGACCATGAGAAAACATTGAGGTAGAAGTCGCCAGCACGGAAGCGACTGGACCGATCCTGTGCAGGGCGTTCGGTCACTTCACCGCCGTCCCCAAATACAGCGTTAAAACGGCGACTGGTCACGGATGCTTATTCACCGGAATTGAAGCCGTTTACTAAAAGGCCGCAAATGTACTGTTTCGAAAAAATTTATCTTCCTGGCAAGGCTTGTGCAGGAGTTTACAGTGCATGATACTAATAAACTTGCACATACCTGACCTCCTTATATATGCAAAAGATAGGTCGGTGGAAGGCAGCGTGGGGTCAAAAAAAAAAGCAAAATTCTAAAGACCGCGAGAACTTTCCCTACAACCTAATAGAACAATCAAATCACTAATCACTAAGTAGTAAGTAATAAAGTCATCGTTGCATATCTGCATAGCCCAGCACACTGCACAGTTGCGTAAGTCTTCTAGGGACTATTCCTCGACTATCAAAATTTGATAAGTTCATATTTGGGCAGTATTGAATTATACTATTTCGAATGCATACCTGCATGAACAGAAACATCTCTTTCTTATTCCGACGCACATTTTCTGACGTAACTGCCACTCGGTGTTGATGTTGAGCGAGTAACTTCTGTGAAATTTTTTTTCATCCATTTCATCGAAGTAGCGGTAAACAACTCACTTTTTTAGACTTTTTGAGTTTCACTATTGAGATCAAGTCGACAGCAACAGTAATTGCAAATATACATGAGTTATAAACCATATCAACATAAAATGCCATAAATACACTGCAGGGTTGTGTCCCAAATGTCCAAAGGTGTAAATCGTGATCAAAGTTGAAATCGCAACCTTCTGTACAGGTGGAACTTAGCAGAAATGCCTAGTGAGTGATGTTTTGAGTACACTTACCAAAGAAATAAACTCCACAAAATAAGGCTGCAATGAGTGTTATGAAGGATAACATCCACAATGTGTTTCTGTCTGCGAACCAATTGCGGTATTTCAGCGGAAATGCTATAGCGATGAATCTAAAGGGAATAAGAGTGAAAGCGACCGAGTCGCTTCAGTTGTCGCTTGAACTTAAAGGCAACACTCGGGAATTTTCAATTTTGAAGTGAATCATTTACCGTGTAGCCGGCTAGAGAGAAATCACAACGGTAGGTTGAACACAAAGTTCAGCCGCTTACCAGCAGGCCGCTACCAACGAGGTAGGCGTTAACATGTTGGTGTCCGTCGTAGCCAACGGTCTTGGTCGGGCGTGAGGAGCGTGATTTAGTGTGGTGTACGTAATGCTTTACGGGATGCGTAGCATCCATAAGGGTTTCGCGGAGGGACGTGCGCGCACCCTATCAACGGAACTCTCGTCCCTGATTTCGACACACACACACACACAGGATAGCGCCACCATTTCCTGCCTTCTGGCATCTTTCACGCTACTTCAACATTGTCTATGAGTTCACCGTCTTTATTATCCTGGAATTCGGCAAAGTCCTCAGTAAGAATATTTCTGTGAGTGCTGCTTTTGAGGAAGGAATGCTTTCACTTCAATGTCTTCTTCATAGTTACAGATGGATTTCGAGTGGGAACAGGAACTACTGCTCCAGACCGAGTGCTCAGTGAAGCGTTGTCTAATATTACCTATCGATTGGGAGTCAATAGCGTGAAAACCTCAGACTTGCAGGCCTTCAGTTGCGCAGTGCCTCACAGAACAACTTTGGTTTCAATGTTACTTCGGACTCATAGTGATCCATCGGAGCATAAAGACAACACAACTTTGCAGATTTCCATCTGAAATAGGAGAGGATGGCTTTGCAAGGTCTTTACCCCGGTTCCGTGGTGTTAGCCTCCTTCTATCATTCGCAGGATTCGAACCAACCTTTACATTGTTTATGAAGGTTTGAGAGTCTGCTTCTTTGTACACTCGGCCATTCATGCTCCTGATCTATTCCACTACGTTCGTGCTTTCATCTATTATCGCTTCCCTATCACCAACTAACCCTTCCGACCGAGCCGCTGAAATGCCATCATAATGGACCGGGCCGGTCAGCTATGAGCTCTCTGCGAGCCGGTCGCATGTGTGGTAAAGCCGCGGGGTGGTGATGGGCTGCAGCTCTGTCGGTATGCGGTGAACTACCGGACGCCGACCGGGGATCAGCAGCCGGTCGGCCGGTGGGCAGCTACTGGTAGAGCGGACCAGCGACACCAAGTGTCTGAGCAGGTATCACCTCCAAGTATGCTACAGGATAAGGCAAATTCTCACACTTAAAAAGTCACTCGGCAAAAACTGACGCAGTAAAGCGTCAAATTTCTAAATAACTGATATTGATATCGAATAACTGATATCCCTTTTTCCTTACACCTTCCAATTACTGAACATAATTTTTTCCAAGCTCTAAATACAAATCTGTGACATCATCAGATTATTAATTCAAACCATTTTAAAATCACCTTTCAAAAGTTCGCTGATTCTCGTGATCGCAGTTTTTTTAACCGTAGAAGAATACAATTTCAATTATCTTGTTACGGAAGATGTCTCAATTGAATGAGTGTTAATCTGGTAAACAACGCTGTGTTTTTGCCGAGTTATAACCCTTTGAACTGGTGCGTCGTTTCGGTATTTAATTTCGCACCAACATCATACATACTGAGAGGCAACACATCGCCAGAGCAAAAACTACCTGTTTAAAGACAGCAGTAAGCTGCAATGAAATGACACTTCTACGAAAAACACCGTCAATTGTCCAAGCAAGAAATTTAGCCACTGCACGCTGGCGGGGACTGGGCTGTAATACTATAGTTGGAACAAGCATAAAAATTAATGGAGGTAATATACGTACAATAATGTCCATGGTGTCGCCCAAACGGCGAAAATCAGAAGTACAGCTGCATTGCATAATGCGTGACAAGAAATAATGTAGCCGAATGAATTATTGAAGGAGTGGTGTCGCACGGTTACAAGAAAAGAAATAGTGTTGCACAGGAAACCAAATGTAGCTACCTTAAGTGAAATTACGTAGTACTCAAGAAAAATGACAAATCTGCTCAACCAGTAGAAGAACAAGAAAACCTCAAGAATGTCAGGCTCTGTAAGCTAAAGAGGAGTCGTATGGGATAAATTTCCGGAAGAATGAAATCTTATGAAAATTAACTAGTAAACGAGAATATACGGGCGAGCATTATGAATTCTGGTTAAAGGCGCATTGAATCTCGCTGATCACTGGGCTGATTAATCTCCCTGTAAGACCATATTACCTGAGTTCACTAAAGTGTTTATTTCATGACGTTTGCCATGACAAGTACACATCTTTTCCGTATTTTATCACAGTCAAATACAGTAACAACTGCTGGAAACTCTGTTCAAGCGTTAAGATTTTTTTCGAGAGAGCCGTTTTTACAAGCGTTCCATCAGATCACTTTGTTTTTTTTTTCGAATTTTGGGGGAGATGTTTATTCGAAAATTGGAAGCCTGATAAAGAGTGGTGTAAATATAAATATTTGCTGTGGTGATAGGGTAAAAGAGGTTGCTGTTTTATTAACAAACAATTATCTGCACTGGTTTTCTTATCCTTAATTTAAAAATATCCTGGCAAAATCTAGGAAAAGGGCTCTTTGTAAATCGAGAAAGAGGAGCGTTGCTTCGGAAGAGGAGCCCTGGCATAGGAAGTTCCTAGAAGCTTCAGGAGACTACTCCGTTAAAATCGTCAGTTTTCTTGTGCCCGTGTGACGTAGCGGAGGAGGTTCGGTGTCGCTCTCACTGTTCATAGTTTGTTCTGTACCCGTACCTATCCATCAATTGCTCAAGTTATCGTAGGAGGCATGATGCCAGCTTTTGTGTGTAGTAGCTGGCCATCTAATGTTTGTGTATGTTCTGAACCTGAGTCGTGCTATGGCGATAGGTCTATCCTGGCTAAAGATGCTTCCCAGGCCCAGGGTTAGAATAAAAACCAATTGAAGAATGAGAAAGAGCAGAGACGCTGGGTCCTGAATCTTTTTCCATTCATCTATTTTTGCCGCTTTGCTCACACCAAATCGTGATCTCTACTGGCTCACTGTTTATTTGTGGTTCTACGCCCATCTACGCTCAAAATTACCTCATGATCAATTACTTCTTGTACAATCACCGATCAACAAAAGCTGCAGACGTCTTCACCAACGACCCCCGCAAGCTTATCCCGAACATAATGCTGCAAGGATCAACAACTAGGGAGAAGGTGTACATGATGGCTGAAAAGTATTGGCGCGCGCAAAAACGCTATGTTCTCGAAAGTAAATGCTCAGGGATGACATCTCTGAGCAGGGAACAGTGCAGTGAAACAGAAATGTACCAAATGACACCATATAAACGAACTTCTCGAAATGTTCACAACTGGTTCCCACACAAGCTCCAAAAGAGCGATCGCGAAAATGGAGATGCGCCGCAGGTTACCATGACCTGATGTGTTCCTATCTCTGTGAGTTCATCTCCAAAATGGGGAATCCCCTGCTTGATAACTTCTCATTAAACAGCTCTAAGCAGAGAAATTGGGCCGGTAACGATCCGTGCTGTTCCAAGGCTTTTATCCTTCAATCAAAAGGATAACGGCACATGGGTGTCAGAGAAAGTCAATGTCGATTTTCTCTACGTGCAGGAATGCTGCTCTGTTGGAAGATAGTAACAAAGTCATTTTACTTATATGGGATAAAGATCTCAACCAACATTCCGGCTCGGCATACATCAACACACATCAACGTCAGATAAATGTTACTTTCGAAAAACGCGCCAATACTTTTCATCCACCCTGTAGTAAAGCTCGGACAAAAAGAACGGTGAAGTGTTTAGAATTGTACAGAAAATATATGCCTAACAAATGAAGGAATCACTGATGATTTCTGAACGAAAATATAAAGCGTACCGTAAAAACCAGTAGTGCTTGGAAGAGAATGGGTAGTCTGACATTGGCGACGTCCGTTGCATTCAATCCAGTTGTTGGGGTCGTCATTCCCTAGACCTATAAATAATAGTAACTTTATATTTATGTAGGATTTACAATAAGAAGGAAGCATTTCCAGATGAAAAGCAGACGTCGTACTCTCTACTCATAATTTGGGAAACTTTTTCATTGCAATGCACTGCATTGCCACGAATAAGAATGCAATGGTTAGCTGGAAATCAGCCATTCTCCATGAAATAAATAAAATCATATGAACGTCTACGCTAACGTCTGCGAAAGTCGCACGTTTTGAAAGCAGCGCAATATTTTCCTGTCACTTAACTGCATACCCGGATTTGCTTGGGAATGTTACTACCGGCTTTCTCAAAATGAGGTGGACAATGCGTTGTACTATTTAGTAATCCAATCAAAATACTCAGCGCTCCTGTGATAATTATTTCAGATAATCACGGTGACCCTTTTCACCCGTTTGTATGTGAGCGAGAAAACTGACGAAGCCAAGAAATCATTAAAATTGCGTGCAGTGACTGTGTTTGTGTCAAAATGGATGTTGTTATGGGCATTGAGACTCTTGGAGTTATTATCTCGCCGGTATGTGCAGGGACTGCAGTGGTTCAGTGGACAGGATATTTAGGTACATATTTGCTCATCTCTCTGCAGTAGCCTCTTTGGCAGAGAAAAGGGCGGAATACAGCATGGATTTCTGGCGAAGAAATAAGTGAGCAAACGTATTAGGTTATGAGGAAGTGGCTGAGACACTCCAAATTTTCTTCATTCATTCTTTAGACTTTCTATTCGATTAGGAAACTTCAGGACTTGTTGTAAGCATGGTGTATGCCCGTCGGCTGGGGCCGCCTATCAGGCGCAGACTTGATTTCGTAGGCTCAGAAATTGGGAAACTACAGGTCATCATTCAACTCTCACAGATCCTCAAAGATGGCTTAGTGTTGCTCGGCCTATGAGTGCCTGAGCGACCGAACAAGGTGTTATTTGGAGAGTGCAAGATAGGGAAAAGGTATCGAATATGGCAACCTAGTCCATTTCTGCTCCTCCTACTTAGGACGAATCGACAAACCCATATGAGGGCGATTTCCATCGACCAAAACGTTCATTCCGACACGTAGATGTCTTTTTCCCCATGTTTGCCGGTCATTGCCTTGAATTGACTATCGCAGAAGTTGACGTTGTTCATTACGTCAGCAAATGCGGTAGAGCATGCCCCGCTCGTTAGCTTGGGAGCTCGCCTAGCTGGTGATGTCTTTGGGAGGACATATTTCGCGAAACGAAATATCAGAACCGATGGTTCATGGTTGCGAGGCTGACGAACACCAAGACAAATGTCATGATGGTGTAGCTGTCCCTCTTGCTCGCACTGGCGCACAACAGGAGCTCATAAAAGAAAGTCCTTTGGATTGGTTGCCACACATTTTTGCTCCTACTTGAACAATTGCGCAACGCTACGCTCTGGCATACCAACTACGTAAACGCTCAGAGGCCAGACTATCATACACTCACATATCCTGGGCGTTAGCCATGTAGGAGACATGCAAGAATGAATTTCTAGTGGGAAATGATTGAGTCTCTCATTAGTTTCCCGATAACTGGATACAATAACTCCTACGTTTATTCCGTGTACAACAGAGAGTAAGCGCAGTGAGAAAAGCGAGTAAGGAGAGCCTTGTGCTACAACATCGCTCGGGCTAGTAAATATTATCTCCAACATAAGAAGAGTCAGCCACACCCACTCCAAATGAGGTCCACTATCTCAGGTATACGTGTTCTAGAAACGCAGCTCAAACACCGTGATGCATCTAATGGAAAACCTAGCAGCACCTCTTCTTACGGTTGCCATCTCTCAAAAGTGAAAAAATCGATAAAACATGGAATTAATAAGACGAGATCATCGTGCCAATTGATTACCACATTCATGTTCAAGGTTCCGGACAATTCAACAGAAATGACCCTACCGGTAAAAAAGAAAGAAGAAAGAAGAAAAATTGATAAAGTCAGAAATCCGATAAATTTGCGCAAAATCATGGTCATATCTGTGTTCAGCGTATTCCAAACCTTATTGGTCATGATTTCACCGGCCCTGGGCGGGATAGCGAAAACCCAATAAAGCGAAAAGTCAGTAAATATTAGGTTGGTGCAAAAATAATGCGCGTTTTCAACCCCTTAATTCCTGAGCCCATATCATGGTTCAAAATCAATTTAGCAATAAAATAGCAGTTCAATGACCACCGCACTCTTCAAACGGGGCCTTCTAGGATCGATGAACGAGCGAAAGTTAATTTGGTGTCACTTCAGTCCTCGAAGAGATTCTCCTGGACAAAGTCGTTCAGATGCTCCAGGAAGTGGTAATCAGTGAGCGAGAGGATTGCTGATTATAATATATCAGGCAGAGATTCTCGGCCCAATTGTTCCAACCTTTGGAGCTTCTGCTGTGCGAGATGTGGCTGGACGGTACTGTGTAGGAGTACAGAATCCATTTTATTGAAAGATGCCGGGCTCACACAGTGAGATTTCCGGCTCATTTCGTGAGTATGCTAGCAGTGCTTTTTAGCTGTGAGGGATTCAACGAGCTGTTACAAATGATTCCTGCAACAGACAACCAAAAATTCGTCGTGACCTTAATTTAGTGTTGTTTTGGTTTCTGAGGGTGTTTCGGTTCGCCGTCCTCTCCCAGTTGTTGAGCAAGCAACTTTATACATATTGTCGCAGAGGGTCTATTCTTTACCATGCATCACTAAGCGTTCTAGGATTTGGTCAAAATTTCTTCACTACAAGGACGCGGAGCAGACCTCTCAGCGAAGATTAATCTGGTACTCGTTCAGATAGCGTCGCACCCAGTCGTCGTGCTTTTCGTCCTCCCATTCTTTTCCAAGGAAGGGGCGGTTTGACGACAATTAGCGATGAGGTTCTGCGAAACCAACCTGTTGTTTTGAATGGGTTCTCTTTAATTATTGCCACCACTTTGTGGTCAGCAACCCCAGAAAACTTCACGTGACCTTCCTTAATATCGGAGCAGAACTCATCACTCCGAAAAGATCGAGAGCAGCCTCGAGGTAGGTATTCGCTCACACTACCTTGGCCAAAACCACTGTGGTGTTCCGAGCAGCTCCTGCTGCGAAGTCGCAACGTTTTGGTTCGCAGAAGTGAAATCGGCAAAAATCCTGTTTTCGCACCTTTCATTCCAAAAAATAAAAGTTACGTATATATGTGGACTTCGTTGAAAACGAACAAAGCCTTTGGGAAGGCCATGAAATTTGCTACAAGGAGATATGCAACTTCTCATGTTGTTTATGATGACAACAGGAAATCTAGTGCACCGAAGAGGATGCATCGAAAAATGCGCATTATTTTTGCACCAACCTAATAATTCCGGAAAGCGAAAAATAGTCTAAAAGCATCCCCAAGCCACGCGCTTGCAAAGTTCGTCATCGGTTCATTATTCGCGGTCCCTATTCGTTACGTACGTTCAAATATACATACAGTTTTTAACAATATGTACATAGATTGGATTACGTATGAGTGATCGATTCATGCGATTAATTCGGACCAATTTCGCATCGTGGCAACGATGCGAGCATCATCAGGAAGAGAAAGTATCCAATATAAAAATTTATTGCTCTAATTAGTGTCTTTTTTTCACTCGTCCCATTTCATTCCCAACATGAATTACCATCGTTCTTAATGTAATTGAGCAATTGGTTGGAAAGGTTACATTCAGCGGGAAAAGTACTCTATGAATGTGTTTAATTATGAGATGTTGATGATTCACATCTTCTATAGGATAGAAGTCACATTAGCAGCAAGAATGTAGACGTGAAATGTAGTCTTCTCAAGTTTAAGGCACGCGTATAATACCCCTAAGTACTAGTAGTGAGTTTCCGCCAATTTATATTTTCCAATTTCCGGTTATTTGTAGAGATAGGAGTATTCTACGCAAAGGTAATCTTCTGAGGAGAAAAAACTTGAGATTTTCATGAACGAGGTTCTAGAAATAGAGCGATAAAAATGATTCGCATATCTAAATGACAAACCCTGCGTGCAAGGTACATAATGGGGGCGTTATTATGAAGTTATTTCGAAGTATCACTATAAAGGATTCCATCACAAATCCAGTGCGAAGAATGAATACGTGGACAAACACTTCTATTATGGGGGAAAAGAAACCGGCTTGAGGACAGGTGTGGCTTCTCTGGAAAGAAAGCCACCTGTTCTGAAGGTTCTGAAGGCTGTAGTGATACTCAGTACTAAGCTCCCAATATGCGTATTATTCACACATGCGAGGGCGGTTCGAAATGTTCTTAGAATGACATTGAAAACAACGCTAATCGACTGCAATCAACATTTTATTTTTTCCCCTCGAAGCTCATCACCCGTGGTCCGGTCTGTTCTCAACTATCCAATCTGGAATTCATTGAAGTACTCAGAATAACCGGATAAAGTCACGATTAACTCGTTGCTTGGTCAGAATCTCCTTCAACTCGAAAAGACCTTAAACTTAAAGGGAAGGATAATTGGTCAGTGTGGCCATTCATAGAGAGCTGTGTATTGCCTTATGCAGCTTTCGACGCTAATTTCGAATCCGTTTTCAAAATCGGCCAAACTGCTCTCTATGAGGAGTTATGCCCATTTCTGGTACCCATCTGCAAACCCTGAGATTAGTGTGCAAAGAGGACTCTTCGCGCAAAAATGAGTTTCTCTCCCTTCAGACGGGCATTTGCAGGTTCGAAATCTTTCGGATTATATTACACAGTGGCCAAACGTTGGAGTTTGTAGAAATGAGATCATTAAATGGAGAAAAATCACTTTACGATCGCGATGTTCGCAATACCAAAAATGGGCATAACTCATCACAGAGAGCAGCTTGGCCGATTATGAAAACGGATTTGAAATCAGCGCCGAAAGCTGCATAAGGAAATATACACCTCTCTATGAACGGTCACACTGACCAGGGATGTGCGTAATTACGATTTACGATTCACGAATTACGATTTACGGCCATTTTTTGCGATTTTTCACGATTTACGATTTACGAAAAAAAGGCCCAAGATTCGTAACAAAATCGTATATTACTACAAGAAAGTTATCTCGCCATGGCTCTTGTGGCAAAGGAGCAAATATGCATGGCTTGTCTCTGTCAGCATTTCGCACCTGAATTAAGAGCCAATTGGCGCATTTTTGCTTATGTTTTTCATTATTTGAAGGCAATTGCTTATATAAAATTCATCTTCAAGACATCTATAGAGAAGGTTTGCTAGAACCGTAGATGGAAGGGTGATAAGAAGTGCCACAAAAAAGCAGGTCAGCGCTTCATCCCCTGACACCTCTGGTACCATTTCACCTACACCGGAAGACTGCTTGGCTATCGCGGAAGCAGACAGTACAATCGATATTTTCGACTCCACAAACAATGAACAGAACAAAATAAAACGGTCCATTCCAGAGAGGCGAATGATAGTGTTTTCCTAGACCTAGATAACCGCATAAAGCATGGGAAAAACTTCTCTTCATCATAATGTTATCACTGCAGTAATGAGATAGGATAGTTGTGGAAGGGAGCTGTATTGCAGTAGATGCCTCGGAGCATTTTCAGGATGACCTTGTTGACAGAAGAGTTGGAAATTTCTTGCTTTTATAAGTAGTACTCAGACAATCAGTTACGATTTACGATTTACGACGATTTTGGAAAATTTACGATTTACGATTTACGAAAATCAGATTTTTTGTTACGCACATCCCTGACACTGACCAAGTATCCTTCCTCTGTTAGAACACGAATAGATGTATGAGGAAGCCAACGCAGCAGAGTTGCCGAATAAGGTTCATTTTTGAATTTAATTACTACAAGTGTTTTTTGATGAGCCTAGCACCGTTTTGTGCAGTAGTGGTTAGGCAGTTCTTTTTGATGGTGGGACAGTTTTTTTTCTTGGTTAAGCCCCCTCATGTCGCTCGGGTTACCGCACCTGAAGCTTCTGAAAATACCAACTAATATCCAGTCGATATAGCTTTCCGTCAGTGCACTTGAATTCCCAAAAAGAGATACCGCCATCGTTCCACCCTATTGGTACTTTCCTCTTCGGGTTCCGTTTTTCGTGTCAAGTTTAGTGTTTTCATTACATCTTTTTTGACCAGAATGTAGCACAAAATCTAATCTTTAACATTTATCTCAATTCTAGATCGAGAGCTAATTTGACCATTCGAAATATTAGGTTGTTGCGAAAATAATTGCCGTTTCACGGTATGCTTGAAAAAAAATTTTTTTCTTGCCCAATTCAACAACTTCAAGCCAACTTGTGCTAGCTCCTGGAAGGGTTTGTTCTGCTCTTTCAGATGCTTCTTCAATAATCTCGCTAGCTCTTCCCTGGACTTTTTTATAGGGTCGCGAAAAATGGTGAGCCGACGCGATTTTCGAGTGATCATGTTGTACGAGTTCAAACTCAGCCATTCTGCAGCGGAAGCAGCCCGTAATATGGCACTTGTTTTTGGCACGGACTCTCCTTCCGAAAGGACAGTGAGGTGCTGGTTCGCAAAATTCTCTTCCGGCGATTTTGATCTCGAAGATAAACCCGGTCGTGGTCGAAGGATGTCGCTGGACGATCAAGCACTGAGAGCAGCGGTGGAAACGAAACCCGATACTACTACTCGTACGTTGGCGGCAGGCCTGGGGGTTCACTATGCTACAGTTTCAAAACATTTGGCCTCCATTGGCATGGTGAGAAAAATGCAAAAGTGGACACCCCATGATCTGACCGCTGACCAGCAATCCACCCGCTACGAGATCTGTTCTAACCTCCTCGTTCGCCAGAAAAACGAGCCATTTCTTCACCGTTTATTAACTGTAGATGAAAAATGGCTCCTATTCGATAATAAGAAACGTGGTTATGTATGGGTAGACAAGTTCTCTACCCCTCCAAGCTTCCCTAAACCAGATCTTCACCCTAGAAAGGTTATGTTGACAGTTTGGTGGTGTTGTAAGGGTGTTATTCATTATAGCCTTCTGCAACCTGGTCAGGCTGTTACATCAGAGTCTTACTGTTGTGACTTAGACCTGATGTATGAAAAGTTGCGACAAATGTGGCCGGCAGTGGTAAACAGAGGTGGGCCTCTCCTGCTCCAGGATAGCGCTAGGCCTCACACTTCAAAACTCACCCGGGAAAAACTGACGCAGTTAGGCATCGAGGTTCTCCTTCACCCATCTTACTCCCAAACCTCTCCCCTACCGATTACCCCTCTTTCCGGGCTCTCGAAGCAAACCTGCGTCAGCAGCAGTTTCCTGATTTGGAGCATGTTCAAATTGCCTTCCAAGAGTTCTTAAAATCTTGTGATCTCAGTTTCTATTGTAAAGGCACAAATGAATCACCGGATCGTTGGCAGAGATGTGTAGAATATGAGGGACTTGATTTTGTTGAATAAAGTTGAGTTTGAACAGAGTTACAGCATTTTGAACTGGGCTGTCTATTTCGGCAATTAATTTCGCAACAACCTGATACTTGGCTAACTTTCATGTTGAATTGCATTTCTATTCGGGATTGAGCAGATGCAGAACTCATTTTTGGAAGCGTTATTTCAGACTAAGCTCGTCGGGTGAAGTAAAGATTAGCCACTTATAGCAAATGCGACAGGCTCCCTTATTTAGCATACATTTGTACTGCATCTATCAAGATCTTGTCAAAGAATTCATTCACCTTTTCTGATGTTTTCTAATGTTGTCACCTATTTTTGGAATTTGCCCATTGCTTGCTTACTGTTCGCTCGTGTCCAGCTGCGCTTGTTTCTGTAGCCCTGAAACTACGGCTGGAATATTAAAGGAATGGTCTTTTGAAATCTGAAAAAGCGGAAAAAGTCTTCAAGTTGAAAAATTGAGGACAGCCTCAATTTCGCATTTGTCTGCAACTGAGTCCTGTCAAATTTCTTTGGCTTGATCCACTTTTCAGGAGCGATGCATGTCGGATCGAATTGGCATTTGCGGTTAATCCATGTGAAGGTTTCGCCAACAGAATCGCATGAAAATTCTGGGAAAAGAGTAACTGAGAGAAAAAGTGTTGATTGGAGTCAAGGACTGCACTCCACAACCCCATAGTTCACTGGAACATTGCACTGAGAGATTATTCGAAGCAAACGTGAAAGGATATCCATGTTTACAGGGTGACCGAAGTCTTTGGTCGGTGCTCATAACGATTTATGGCCATTCCATTTTCTAACAATAGCGTCTGTTTCTAAGTTTTTCTTCCCAACACATTCATTGGGTTATTCCTAACTGTATTTCGAAGTGTCGCTCCCTAAGACCTATTCTATAGAGAAATAAAGACGATTTTCAGAACTGCAGTGCTGTCTGACCGCACCATTTTGTGCCGCGTCTAAGCTGTCTGATCGAGATAGGGCACTCTTCGTCAAATATGATCTGGGTAAAAAGAATGGTTGCGTGTCACAGAAAGGTAAAAGATAAGAGAACGGACCAATTGCCAGTCTCAGAGGATCTCCTTGATAAACGCTGACAAAGTTGTGACTTCATCAAGTAAGTGTCTCAGTCTTGGTTTTCCATGGACCTGATGATCAACGAAGATTGCAGAAGGTCGAGCGCTTGCACAGGTTGAAGTTCCCTTCCGTATCAGACGACATGCGTTTATGCAGGAGGTATATCAACTCTGCATCCCGAAACTCTCTTAGAAGAATGGATCGCGGCAAACCCAACAATCTAAATAGTGAGACTTCCAGTGTGACCAAGACTCGAATTCCTAGGCAATGGTATGGTGATTCTATGGTTTGATGAGCCTCCGTCATTATGTGAAGGTTTTGCAGCCCTTTAGGACCTTCTGGTCACCCTATATTCAGATCAATACTAGCCTTAGCCCACAGCTTAATTTGATAAATTTTTTCTGGCAGCCACCTTGTAGATAAAGATTATTGGCTTCTATGTACTCCTAGCCCTTGATGCATGATAGCTACGAGTAGTCGCAAGATTTCAAAATGTATTGAGAAGACTGCGTGAAAATTCACAAATGAATAAAATGTCCAGAACCTTCGGTTACAGCTGCCTATTCACAACGTGAACCCAAGAAAACCTTAACCTATAACTTACTCTGGGACAAGTTCAAACTACAGAATGAACGACCACCTGCTGCTCATATGTAACGAAGAAACTGAAGGTTCCAGGAGATTCAGTTGAGACTATGCATAGAATCCCATGAATACATTAGCTTACAGTATTAAACAAAAAGAAATCGCGTTTTGAACTTTCGTTAATAACATCTTTCTAGCTAAAGTTTAAAGTTTCTAATATTAACGAGCAGTGGTGCTACTTACTTTTGATGGATAGAGTCACTGACGTCCTCATTGTAATTGCTAATTATCATGAGAATTTTTTTCAATTGAAATGGTCAACGTCACTGGTTTCGTAGTATTAAGATTCAGCTATGGTGCGCTTCTAATGCTATGATAATTACTTCAGCCCCAGCAGAGGGTAATCGACTCTACCGAAGTCCAGAGGATCTCCTCGGATATCCTCGACATATACGACGTCGCCAGTGGTGCACACATGTTGCAAATTATTATTATTATTATGCAAATTATAATAGCTTTTTAATGTTCGATTCTTCACCCGAATGAAAAAGGTGGAACTTGAAACCTGCGATGTGCACCACTGATCATGCGTCTCCAACTAGGATATCTGGAGTGATGAGGGATCCTCCGGATTCCGGTGCAGTTGATGATGTTTTGATGGGATTAAAATGGAGAACAGAAGTGACCCTTGTAAGGTGAAGAAATTAAAGAAGGAAAGGGAAAGAAAGAAAAAGAAGAGAAGAATTATCCAATGGTCACCACCTAACGACATAATGGCCGAGATCGCTGTAAATGCTACAGGTTGTTTTGTAAATGTGTAAAGTGTGAATCTATTGGTGAAAAAGATTTGATTTCGGTGAAGGCTTCTCCTTAGGAAGTCAACCCACAGCTTGATGTAAATACCACGAGACCAGCGATTTTGTCCATTTTCAGTGAAGAAAAGTTTCTCACATAAAGATTAACAGGAGCAGAAATGACATTATTACCTCTACCCATTCCTAGTGAGCAACGACACTACTCGCTGAAACCAGAATCTTCGAGGCCTGCAGGAAAAAGAGGTTACAGGCAAGAGTCGAGTCCGAAAGGTGATTTCTTTTGCTTAGCACTGTATATATTTTGAGGAATGTGTTTTTTTTTTTTGCAACCGTTGTTCCTTGATCCGCTCAGAGCGAAATATTTCCTCAGGCAATTTTCCCGACGATTGGTGTGGCGAGGCAACAGAAGGCTATCAATACGAAATGTGCTTGTAATCAGCCACATCACATGGTTATCGGTACATATTCCTGAGAATCAGCGATTCTGCTTCGTCCATTGCCAGGGTAAGGTTGAATAATAAAGTCAAAGGACATAGTTACGAGCTAAAATGCTTCCACACAAGTCTTTCAATCCCTCTTTCCGTTTTGAAACCTCTAATCTGAGCGTATAACTAAGAGGGTGTTCTTTGTTGCAAGCATTCTATGAAATGCCGTGCTGCACTGGCGACCAGTGCGACGTTTTCGAAATTTGCAGCCAGCAACTATGCGCCTCCTGTATATTAGCTATTGTATTGGGTTGGGCAATAATTCATGAGATTTTCAAGGGGCTCACGTACGATTTCAATCAAACCAAGTGAATTTTACAGCCTCGTTCTTTCTCTACCAATGATGCCAGAGACGGAGCAGCGTCTCAGTTTCACCTCCTTCAAAAAGCCACTTCGTTTGAGACTGACGGGCGTCAGCCTCAACTATTGAATTGGAATGTATCAAATGGTAAATAAAGTGAATAAAATAGGTGGTTGTAGAGCGTCTCGAGCCCGTAGGGTAGGCAAGATTAGAAATAACTCGCAGCACCGACTGTCGCTTCTGCAAAAATTGACCACAAGCACGTTCTCAATGTGAGCGGTCACTGCTGAGCCTTTGTGTACGTTCCGGGGAGTCGATTAGTTGTAGGTGATGTTGAAAATCAGCATCCGTAGTAGATCTTTTTGACGTCTAGAGTGGATAATCGGTTCACTCTTCTACAAACTGCGCGATCAGGATGAGCGACATCCTCTAGTAGGCTTAAATTGACCTCTTTGGACCAGACATCCACCTTCATGCTGTCTCTTTAGTGGTAGAGCCCTCAAAGTAGACGTCCTTAATGAATCTAGCTGTTTGAGCTGCGTTCGTACAATAGGAGGTATCGGAGCTGCTCGCAAAATGACCTCTGACACGCATTTAAGTGAAGTTCAAACACCAGAAAAAAACCAACCTAAAAAACTGCACGAACTCATTGCCTAACTCTATACATCACATGTGAAAAGCTTCTTTTAAAGGCAGCACCACGATGATTTGCTTGTCCAGAATTCTGAAAGGTAACGTTTGTTTTTCATGCTCATTTCAAAAATTTGCCTGTAGTGATAATCTGCTTTCTTCTATTTGAGTCCTTCATTTTAATTACTCGACCATACGATCTCTTGTTTTATTCAGAACTAGACGGCATTCCCGGCTCCGCTCGGGTTTTTCACTACCCCGGGTATCTCACACTGATGAACGCAAGTGCTATCGCAGATGAACTCATTTACTCCCTGTAATTTTGGCAATCGGTATCGGATCTCAATTAACTTTCTCTCATCGACCCGTAAGCGAAAAGTCACTGATGTTATTATGTTTTAAAAAATTCAAGTTTTGCTTGATCCAGTAAGAGCATTTTGTACCCTAAATTCCGATTTTCTGCTGGTTACCATATTCGTGTTCAGTGTACAGAAGAACGTCAGTAAACATGCCTTCACCACCCCATGGGCAAGAATAATTAAAATCAATAAAATCGATAAATCGATATGACGAGCAAAATGGTTATCATATTTGCGTTCAGCGTACACGAAAATCCCACTGGGCATGTCTCTGCCTGCTTCGAAGCAAAAATGGCGAAAAATCAATAAAATCAATAAATTGTATGTGCAAAGTGGTTGTCATATTGGTGTTTAGCGTACTCAGGAACCCCGGTAGACATATCCTCACCGACCCTTTAGCAGAAACGGCGAAAAATCAATAAAATCGATGAATCGATAATTTGGTGTGAAATGGTTGTTATATTCGTGTTCAGCACATTGGGGAACCCCGATAGACATGTCTCCACCGACCCAGTGGTGAAAATAGTGGAAAATCAATAAAGTCGATATAATCGACTAGCGCCCCTACGGGACGCTAGGAAGTGGGGTGGGGCAGCCACTTGAAGCTTGTGCAAAGTAATCACACTTTTGGAGATCTTAGAAAATTAGGAAACGAGCGAAAATCATTAACTGTGCCCAAACACAGAACCCCACCTATGTAATGCGTATATTATTCTGGCACCCTAGCTAACGTTCTGCTATTCTGGCAGCCTAGCTAACGTCGAGCTTCCTACCTTGATTATAGCTCTGATCGAAAATTCTTCATCACATATCGTCATGTAAATTACTCCCCGGTGTAATGTCCTCCCGTTCTTTATCACAGCATTTATTTACTGTATCTGGACCTTTCCCACACTGTTGAGCTGAAGCGCACTGGTACTCTTCGACAAACCCGTGGCATGATCTTTTATACGGTATTAAGCTGCGGCGCACTCTCCTTACCCAAGGTTTTCCCGCAATGCTGAGCGCTGACTAATTTTCTCCATTGGTGGACCCATATCCTTGGGGTTTCCACAATAATGGGACCAAGACATTATTTTGTATCGATAGACCCATATCTTTGGCACTCTTCACACTACTACCCGCCAGCACAACTTTCCTCCATTGGTGATCTCGTATCTCAGTGTTTTCGCAACACTGGGCGCTAGCGCACCCTTCGCACCATGGGACCGATTTACTGGCATTTTCAACTGATGAGACCTGTACACCATCGGTGTACACACACCCCTTGTAGATCTCGAGCGCAATAAAAGGAAGATAAGGAGTGTTCAGAAAAGGTGTTGCCACTAATCAGCGGCCTCGGTGTTGCAGATCCCCTCTCCCGCCACCTACATCGTGGAGCTGACGTGGGTCGTGCGTGGGCCGCACAGCACCACCGCGATCGGGCATCTGCGGGCCGCACAGTCTGTGGGCCGCACAGTGTCGCCGCGATCTTGCATCTGTGGGCCGCTCAGCACCGCCGCGATCGGGCAGTTGTGGGCCACACAGCGTCGCCGCGATCGGGCATCGGTGAGCCGCACAGCACCGCCGCGATCGGGTATCTGTAGGTCACACAATGCCGTAGGGAGCTGCATAGCACTGCATAGCGATAATCCTGCTCCGTACATTATGCAGCCTGAAAACAGGTAAACACTGTCTCACTCGTAGGCCGCGGGACTGCCAGAGCAGGAGGCTGGTCCCGTCGCGAAATCCTGCGAGCACTGTGATAAACCAGTCGACTGTTCCGGATGAAAAGTAGCCTATAACCTCCGCCAGCCCATGAGGGGTCTATGTATATGCAAAATTTGGTCCGGACAGGTTCATCCTCGGCGATTTCTATTCAGAACATACACATCCACATACAGGCAAACATTCACTTTTATATTATATATACAGATTGTCACATTTCCAAATATGGTATGAATTTCAGTTTTTTTTGGCTCTTTACATTTAACCATATGTCTTTTTTTCATGAGATATGTTTCCGCAGTGAACATTCTAATTCCTTTTCGTCTGTGACTTTTCATCTTTAGAGAAGAAGCAAAGTTAGTCAAATATTCAGTAGCGCCAATAAATTTGTCGACAATAAAGGCAGCGTTATCGGCTTTCTGTGACCCCGGGAGCCTTCATACAATGTAGGCAGCTACAGAAAATGGAAAATCGGTTTGACACCAGGAATTCTAATGTTTATTTCTAGGCTGAAGTTTCGTATCGGAATCGTGCAGTCTAGTAAGATCTCTATTTGTGCGATGAGGAGAACACTGTGGACACTGGACACACAGCTGCAGTATTAGTGCTACCATCTCTGAGGAACCTGATGAAGTGTCCAACACCTACGAGGTGGCGTCGTATTTCGGGATTGAAGCAAATGAGAATTACTCTGAAACAAGAATGTTATCTTCATAAATGTCCAGAACCAGAATTTTTTATTTGTTTACTCCGCCTAAAAACCATTTGGGAAACTTTTCGATGCTGCTCCAAGAGACTCATACATACTATTTCTAACTCAAAAGATTTAATCTTTTTGGTTGGTTCGTTAGTTTGCAATCTAAGGGATAGTTTGTTTCTCCAAACATTTACTTCCGTCATTCAGGTGTGAATAAATGAGGACTTCTACAACTTCCCACATGTGTGTTTCCAGTGTTCTTTGGCTTTTTAGGTCTGTGTTCTTTCAAGGTTCTGGAGAAGTGCGAAAAAAAA
Organism: Ancylostoma ceylanicum; assembly: GCA_000688135.1. Taxonomy (NCBI): domain Eukaryota; kingdom Metazoa; phylum Nematoda; class Chromadorea; order Rhabditida; family Ancylostomatidae; genus Ancylostoma; species Ancylostoma ceylanicum. The sequence continues at coordinate 73,886 of JARK01000110.1, read as the reverse complement.
CCCGAAGTTTACGGAAGGCTAAGACAGTTAACAATTTTTCACACATGAGGGCTGGCACCAGTGGCCGACGAGATGAAAAAGGGAGAGAGGGGAGGGGGATAGGACAATTGAAAACTTTGTAGTAGCCGCTTACTTCAATTCCATATTTTCATTATTATTTTTATACGTTCACATTTGAGTATCCCATATTTGGAATAATACTTCATCTCCTTTTATTTTCAAAATGTGGGCTACCCGTGTCTCCAAAACTCCAGCTTTTTCCCATTTTTCGCACGTCGCCCTCCCGTGAAGAGTTGGAAATTGGCAGACATCATCTAGCTACACCATTCAGCTAATTTGGCAACTTTACGACATCCCTCCTATATAAAGGCTGGTAAAGGTCTAAATTTTTTGAGGTTCAGAAGTGAAAGTCTTGATTAAATCAAAATACAGTATGTAGTCTCTTCAAAGTACGAAGTGCCATAAGATACTATATTTTTTATTTTTATATAGCTTATTTTCGTATACGCTTCAGTATCTTACTTTGTTACAGAATTTTCCAATATAATTAGATAAAGCGTTTTAGATGAACGCCAATAAGTTGAACACTGCGTGATCAGCACCACTTCCAAATCTCCATGAATGTTTTCGTATGTTGTGCACCCTGTTTATCCGATTTCCGACTTCTGGCGCTCCAGATATTCAGGTGTTTTTGGAGGATCCTATATCCGAGTTCCTTCCATCTCCGCTACGTATGCTGGTGCGCTCTGTTAATAATCAAGTATTTTCCCCCAACAATGGACGGATCACTGAAATTTCCAGTGGGAATGTGTGCTCCACGTCCGAATATAAAGCAGAAATCAGTCTTCAGCTCAACTTAAAAAAGCTGCTACAGCTGGGTTTTAACCAGCTGAAACGACTAGACGTATAAATGTGTGTACGCAAGAAAACGAAAATCTTTAAGTACGATCCTAAAAGGGGACGGCGTGTTGTGCAATCTATTCCAAAACGAAAGTGCGAAGCAGACTTTATCAGTTGATACCTACATTGCCCCTCGAAAATGAACAGCAGGTGTTTTTTAATAATGAACTCACGTGAGTCCCCGATAGTAGTGATAAAAATAGGTTGCATACAATGGCAGACGCAGGAGGAGGGGCGGGGGAACGACCCCTCCCCTCCCCAAGAATGGGTCGCCAAATTTTTGAAAATACTTTATATTACAAATAAAAATTTTGTCTTAGTGCATTTTATTTGTTTATAATTACTATTATCTTGAAATAAATTTTCACGGATTACTTAATATTACAGTCAATACTTTCATTAATTTTATTCCCCATTCGGGTCCCTAGAACGGCGGAGACACCAATCTTTTCGCCCTCTCTCGCCCACTTTCTGCGTTTGCCACTGTTTACAAACAACGCCAACAAAAATTTCTCTGACAAGGGAAGTGCAAGAGGCGAGGCTGGCAGATCGGAATGGAACCTACCTGGCTTGAATCCTTTCCTGACAAGGTCCTCCATCATATATTTCATTTTTGCCCAATGTGTTAAAAAACAGATATGGCCGAGTGGGGAAGGTGCTGAACTGTAGGCGAGGGTCGAGGGTTCGGATCCCGTCATGTGCATCCGTTTTGTATTTTTGTTTTTATCCCTTCTTTGTTGTTGAAATTAACTTCAAATGATTAGAACATAAAACCTATCTATATTGACAAGATTTTGAGTTGTAGAGGACTATCACTAATCAGAACCCAGCCGAACACACAGCCACCTGCATTAGACCATGTTGGGAGTTTTCGTTTCATTATCACTTCTCGGGGTTATAACTCAAACTTTTCCCACTCGCATCATAATGTTCGAACCCTCACGCGTTGTGGCCTTTCTGTTGGCTAGGTTCGGTCCTGGTGATGGCAGCTGTGCAACTCGTGATGAGCGGAAGACGTTTAATATACATAGTGTAGTTATTCTTGGCTGATACATCAATAATGATAGATTCCATGTTCTAATCTTTTAAATTTCATTTCAACAACATAGAAGGAATGAAAAACAAAAATGCAAAGAGGCATCACATGGCGGGATTCAAACCCTCGACCCTCTGCCTGATAGTCCAGCATCCTCACCACTCGGCCACCCTGTCGCTGCCCCACGTGTGCTGCAACCCGTATAGCAGGGTGGTGAGACATCCGTTTTTTAGCTCTCTGGGCAAAAATGAAATATATGCTGGAGGACCTTCTCCAGCAAGGATTCAAGCCAGACAGGTTTCATTCCGAACTGCCAGCCTCGCCTCTTGCACTTCCCTTGTGAGACTAAAAATATGTGGCTTCAAAGCTGGCAGATGAACAAAACTTACCCTCCTAGTGTGTGCGAGAGCTCCCATGCAAGCGTTGTGCACAAAAAGTACGCAAAGTTTGAAGTCATTTGTGTAGAAAGCACGTGAAAACATACTAGCATAAATGAATAACAGCCCGAGGTTGAGAAGGCCTAAACCAGTTCAAATATCGCCATCCTACATGGAGCCATTTTGGTAAATTTGTGTGCTGGTTACTGATAACAGGATGCTGCTTCTGGTGATAAAGCTTGGTAAAGCTCTTCCTTAGCCACAGTAATTTAGAATGTAGCAAAACATTTTTTAACAAAGCCATCGCATACCTGCAGGAATAAAAGCATTTCCCTTCTTTTCTCACGCTTGCTCTCCCTTGCAGCTGCGAGTCCGTTTCCACGTTGGCCAAGGAACTTCTGTATAACATGCGATCTTATCGAGTATTGATATATGAGAATGATTTTCGTTTTAAACGCGATCTTTTTTCATAAAAACTCACTTTTTTGGTTTTCCTGAGTTTCGTTAACGACATCAAGTCGATAATGACAACAATCACAAAAATGCATACATTGTAGATCATATCAACATAAAACGCCATAAATACGCTGCAGGTTTGTGGGCCGAATGTCCAGACACGTGAACTGTGATCGAAGATGAATTCGCAACTTTCTGAAGAAAGCGAGATATGATTATCGCCTCTGAGTTATGCCTGCAAGCACAGCTACCGATGAAATAGGTCCCCCAATACAGGCCTGCGATGAGCGTGATGAACGACAGCATCCACAATGTCGTCCTATCTGCGAACCAAATACGGTATTTCAACGGAAATGCTATTGCGGTGAATCTAAATGGTGTAAATGAGAAGGAACCTAAATGAGCCGGCAGTGGAACGAACGATACTGTCACAAATTTAAAAAAAACACCCGAAATGAATTTATTGGAGCTTTACATGGATAAGTAATAAAAAGTGCCGAATACCAGCTTCCATCCCTTAGTTCTGTAACATGAATTTTGTATGACTCGAAAAGTACGCAGCGCGACCGCGTCGCTCGAGCATGAGTTCCCTCCAGGACAACAAACTATGGGGTTTCTTGACAGTTAGTTTTTTTATTAGGTAATACCAAATGTGATGAACAAATATCGACAAAACCTAGAATCGTCACTGTCGTTTTTGAGGCCGTCGATGGGTCACCGCCATCGACGCCCACTGTGTAGTCATGTTGAATCTGCAAAAGGTTTTCGAAGTGGTTATAGCACAAACTACCTGTTTAAGGAGAGCAATAAACTGCAGTGAAATGATACTTCTACGAAAAATAGAGTCATTTGCCCAAAAAAAGCGTTCACCCCGTGTACACTGTCTGGCACCGAGCTGGAATGTTTCACTTGAAATTTTTCAACGTAAACAGGAATCTTGTAGGCTTTGTTGGTAATCTACTCACAATAGCGTCCATGGTGTAGCCCATACGGCGAATATGAAAAGTATTGATGCATTAGAGAACGCGTGGTAAGCTGTGATATATCCGAATGAGTTATTGAAGGCATGGTGTCGCACAATTACAAGGAAAGAAACGACGTTGCAGAGGAAGCCAAGAATGGATACCTTAATTGAAAGTACGACAGAAGGATGTGAATGAAATGAAAGTGAATTTAGTGAAAGTGAATGCATGATGTCTACCTCCTCAATAACAGAATATATTAAACGAAAGGAGACTTAGAGAAGAAACAAAAGCTAACATGTCTTCGCTTTTAAAATGGTTTGTAAATATACAGACAGTAAACGTGGAACTCATGGAAAATAGAGGGGGCCTTAACCCAAAGCATCTGTAGCAACTTGTGGTTCTTCCTTTTACTGGATCAGCTCCCTTGTTTCAATGGAGTACGAAGAAATTTTATAAACTATTAAAACAGCTGAAGCCTCCACTGTTAGGTATAGTATTGATCAGAAAGGCGTTTAAGCCCCTTTAGGCTTACTACAGTAGAATGCGGTAGTTGATTACCTCGACAGTACGAGATCTTACTTAGACAATTACTAATTTGGTGCGCCGTGATCTCCTGTGGAGTTGGTGAATCCTTGCGCAATAAGGTGGTGGCGCATGATAAGCGACATTAGTGCTCCTGTTTAGCGATGACGTCACACCAACCGATACCGGATGTTGATGAGCCCGGGAGAGAACTTCCAATGCTGGAGAAGCATCTTCTCAATGGATGGTTTGCATGACGAACCCTACCAAACCAATTTTGTAAAGTTGTCGCCAAAACCCACGGAGAGTTTAGAGCCCTGCGTCGCCGTTACAGACGACTAAAGCAGGGATTTGTTATGCCAATGTTACTAGTATGCGATAATGGACTTGAGCGACTAGCAACCGCTTCGGTCAGGAATTTCGGTTATTGGTTTTCGCCGACGCAGTTGCTAAAATTTGCGCAATTGTAAACCATCGGAGAGTTTTCTGAATAAGTGAATAAAAAATTCTAGGATGGAGTGGCTGCACTGGGCAACAGGATTATCGAAGACAGAAGAAAGGTGATAGGGCGAAGGATCAATAGCTCAACGGTTGCGAGTGCACTTACATTGAATAATGTATAGGGTATCTTTTCCACATTTCTGTGAGCTCAACCACGCTACATTTTTCAGACAAATTAACAATGTGGTGGCTCACTGTGGTGTTTCCACTATTATAATCGATAGAGCGCCTTTTTAGTAGCACGCATAAGATATATTATATCTGTTTGCTTGAGAAGAAATGACCTCGTACCATGTAAAAGAGAACATATCTGCGAAAATGATTGTAGGGCGGCCACGAAGAGGTTCATTTCGCAATTTCTCAAGTGACGAAGATCGTCTTCTTAATTGTTTAAATGTCGAACTTACCGTTATAACTAGCAGAGCTTGAAAAGAGGCAAGCAGTATGCATTCATGAGTGTTTGCTGCGTTCACTGCCATTGCTTTCCTTCTCATTCAACAAGTCTGGAATTCTCGTTTTGGGTAAGTTCTTGGACGAGCTGTGCAAGCAAAATCACTTTTATACCGAGGTAGGTTCCGCACAAACGCATTACGGACTCACTGCTCACGTTCGCAAAGCACAGAATCGTTACCTACCTGCAGCAAAGGCCAGGATCACAGCTCGGTGATGTGGTAGCTCTGAGATGATGCACTCTCAGGAACGAAAGTTCCACTGGGTGATTTCTTCGAAGGCTCAAATGTATTTATTGTAGACCGCCTAAAATTGAACGATACTAATTGTCCCAAATTGTTGTACACATACTTTGAACAAGCGAGAAAACCACGAAACTGGCCACGTCACACTTTCGTCGTCGTACAAATTAATTACCACATATCAACGGGAAATTTTCAGTTTCTGAAGGCAGCAACGAGCAACCAAGAGGAAGAGGTTATTTCGCAATACAACTCATGGTTCACTCAACAGATGAGGAGATGACCGGGAATCTTCGCTGCTTCGTTCCAACAGCCCAAAATCAAAAATCCTCATAATTCTCCATCACCATAGGAAACTTTGTGTCAAATGCGCAAACCTGTTTAAAAAGAGAGACAAGACTCGGAAAGTTTCCATTAGCTACTGCATACAGACATTCAGAAGAATATTCGCCCAAATAAATCACGGGAGTAACGACTGTGCGATCACAGTGTTTGGCTAAAAAATTTGGAAAGTGCACTTCACCATATTATATTTGACCATATATGACTACTGTGCACCGCATCCTGGACCGCATCCCGCACCCCTTAATCATGCTAAAAAACTGCATTTACTCATTTATAGACCATCGCTTCGTCCGAGATTATTCTGCTCACTCCGAGGAGAGGAAACCGCGAATTTTTTTCATCAATTGGGATCCCTCCAAATTTCAGATTTTCACTGGGAGGATCGAACAAGAGTGCGACAAGACTAACCAAAAGACTAACAAAAAGCAGTACGACAAGAGCTCGGTGGTCCAAAACCCCCACAGAACCATCCAGTTGATAAAACAGTGCAGAGCTGCAGAAAATTACCAGCTCACATCCGAGCTCCACAGAGAAGCGATAAAAAAGGTGTGAGGGAGAGACTTGCAACAGTGTTGACTGTAACTGCTGAAGAAGGGAAAACATTCGCGATGAGAATGCCTTGTGCGGATTCTAGGTATAGTAAATTCAAAGCTTTTGTGCCATTTCATGGTTTGCTACAATTTTATCTAGACAGTGCTATTGCTCCATTAGCTTTACTACGTCAAAAAGTCATGAATACATGAGAATAAATCCGAAACAACAGCGAGATGACTATCAGACAAAGTATATCGACTCGGCTACTGGGCTAGGATTTGTGAAACGAGCGGAAACATGCGCTAACTGACATTAACTAGTCCACAGCGTTGTCAATAACGTGAGCCATCGCTGGATCCTTCGGATATCATTATATTTCATAAACGCCATCCCTAGAGCTCTTGCCTATATGTAGATAGATAAGGAATTGCGAGTGACAAGTAGAAATGAGAATAGTGATATTCGTCAATGTTGTGATTGTCTGGTGGTCGTAGTTGAACAGTTTATCAGAGGAACCAGAATACAGCACAGGCGAGTGAGTCGCATGAATACGAAGAATACATATAGTGACAACGGCGGAGTTTACATACCTCGAGGGGTGAGGTTCCAGAACATTCCATAGCGGCTCACAAAAGATCAATAGTAGAACAAACATTCTAGATCACCTCAGACACATAGCAGTCAATGTCCTACAACAGTTGAAGGGTTAAAACGCGACGCTAACTAGTGTAGTTGATCAGCTCAACAATTTGAGCGCCTCCCCAGAGAATCTTTCGCCACGCGCTACGTCGCCGGTCGAACAGGTAAGACCTTGCGCCTACGGAGATTGTGGAGCACGCATACGAGATAAATACCTCAGACCATTGAAGGCAGCGAAAATCAGCGGTTGTTGAACTTGCGTCTCTGCAAACCAATCCTGACGGCTGTTCGAAGGTGAGTGTGCATTCTGAAGCGCTCCGAAATACCGTAAATGGATGGGTTGTCGGTGCTGGAACTCATGATGAAGTCGATGTTCTCAACTATCGCCTCATCTGCGTAGTGAGTGGTGCCTACAGTGTTTTCATGCGAACGATCCTTAACAGGTTTGGAAGAGCATTAGGCGAAGGGCGGGAATGCGAACAATTAGGTCTCAGAACACAATGGCATAAGCCACGCACATACAGACTCGTCGAGACATAACGGCAGCTTAAAATACGGCTGGTATTACGTTCATCGACTCTACTATTGCCTCTGGCTTGTTTGCGACCGATGCAACCACGGGAACACTGAATATCCAGAGCGCCTTCCCTCAGAACATTAGGATATTCTCTGAGTTATATGACAACAACCAGAGTTTCGCAATCCTACAGCGAGACCCCTATCAACATCAAAGAGGAGACCATGAATGCGACAGTCTCGCCAGAGCTATTCAGCGCTAGGAATGTCATGAGGATGGGAGTGCGAGTTGACGAACGGCGACTATTCTATCTCCGTTTCTGCTGATGACGTAATGCTTAGAACACCAATCATCCAAGCAGAACTGATGGTGGCGTTCCGAAGGCGCAAAGACTAGCTCTTCAACTGAATATGAGGGAGGTTATACATATTCATGAGCAATGGTTGGATCGTAGATGCCTCATTCACGCTCAGTGGGACGGAAATGTTTGAGCAATCTCACCAGAACAAAATGGAAACCTATGTCTCAGCGCTGAGTAGGATTAAAGGACTTGGAGAGCGCATAAGGGCACAGAGGATGTACATAGTGAAGAAGACAAAGAACAGTGTGTCCTAGCCCTGAATTCCAGCACAGTTCCCTTTCCTTTAACATACGCTCCAGAAACCTGTACAGGCAAGCAGGATTAGAATGGTCACCGTAATCAAACATTCTTCGGAGACACCCCACGCAAGCGGGAGGGGATCCGGGAATCCAACCTATGAAAACAGGCGCTGCCGCTTACTCAGAGTCGAGTGAAATTGGGTGGGCGGGCACGTCATGCGCTATAGCGAAAACTGTTGGAAGAGAACCGTCAGCGACTGCACTCCGCGAAACTTCAAGCGCACAGTAGGAAAGCCGCCTACGCCATGGTTAAACTTCATTTTTTCAACGAACCACATAGTTTTTTCTTCGTCTTTTTCAGGCGAACGAAAGTAATTTTGGGGTACTACATGAACAAATGAGAGGATAACCAGGTCCACACGAAAAACAAAGAGAGGAAGGTGATGCGTGAATCGCACATCCATGCATAACATGCAGAGAGAAGGCCTCATATAAAATTACGTTTTACCAAGCAAAGGTCTATACACTTCTACTGTGATTTCCTGTACGCTTGAGACTCAAGTTTATCTCATCAGAAGTTGTTCTCTTAATTTTTGTGCTTTGATTGTTGAAGTGTCTTCTCCATCATTCACGTAATTTATGATGGTTTTTCAGCAGGAAGTTGGGACTTTTGATTGGGTTCATCCTATCGGAACATACATATTCTCTCAATTTCCGTGTTTCAGTTGTTGAAATATCTTTTTTCCCCACCTGCGTGGCTTGCTGTAGTTCTGTAATAGTCTGTGACAGCTTCTTATCGCAAAGTGTACAAATATGCCTCAAAAGTTGAACCTCAGCAATTAAATGAGTATCCCAAGAAAGGCACTTTTCTCTCAATTTAACAAGGAGCTCGCGCCGAATACGAATGCAGGGTGCACCAAAAATATTGTAACACGAGTGATCCGTTAGCATCTGTAATATAGTTCGTTTTAGTGTTCCTTCCTCGCTCCTATTCTTGTCTGAACGTTAGCTCCACTCCTCATTCTTTATTATTTACAGGGAACGCCAATAACGATAGCTGCTCCCACAGACTGACGCGCCGCAATCTCCACGCGGCGCGCGCGAGACAACTCAACATCCACAGCGCTAGGTCGCGCCCCGCGCATGTTGCAGCGCGCCAGTTCGTGGAAGTAGCAATCGTGATTAACGTTCCTTGTACCGATGGAATCAAAACCCCTTCTAAAAAAATTCAAAAAATCTAAGCCTCTCAGGAAGCTGGTCTATACAACTATTGGGAGGCACGATGACTGAAACGAATCCAAGGAAAACAGAGCTTGGAAGTCTCTGATTGAGCGTACATAGCCAAGAATGCACGAAAATTTTGCTGATTCCGGCACGCACCCTTAGGTTCCCCCGATTTCAATTCATTATATCAGTCAAGAATGCACTTTGGATGACTTAGAATGGATTCAGCGGTAAGCGCCACAGTCATTAAAAAAACACCAACACTCATCGTTCAGAACTGAATGGACTGGGCTTTGCCTTCGCGAGAATGCAAGGAATGACGTTCAATTTCTATGAAAAAAAGCTCTAAGAAATGTTTAGAGACTTTGTATTATTTTAATTTCAATTGTTTTTTTTTCATTATTATTGCTCAATTATTTATTATTAAATATTTAATATTGGAATCAGTATTTCACTATTATTTTTGTTCTTGCATCGTGTCCCCGACATGGGGGAGTTGCCATTCTTCTTTCCACGTCCCCCCCCCCTTGGGTTTCCACTCCTGCGCCCAACGCTGGTAAATATGTACGTGCTGTTGTTATAGTAATTTGAGTAATTTATAGTAATTCTAAGCACCCTGATTTGTGGTTCCCACCGCAGCTGAATTGGGTAGGAGATTTAAAGAACAGATGTAAAAGTCCACTTCTTTTTGATAAATTCGCCACTTTTTTAGCCTAGCACCCGGAGTTTCCAGTGAAAAAAAAGACCTGTACAGCGTTTGTAGGATACGTCTGCAGAAACTAACAATAAAGAGGAAAATTACAACGAAAAATCGCACGCCGGACTCTGTGAAGCGAGCACAACCTGCTATATCGAAGAAACATCTGGAGAGGGAGTGGCTAATGAAAAGGTGGAACACAGAGGACAAAGAAACCTCTTTCCAGTGACATAAACGTTCAGAGCCTTATGTTGGACCTAGGTAACGATTTGCTAGAAGCTAGCTGTAGCGGCAGCGGGGGTGTCAAACTGGGGCCTGAGTGAGCAGGAAGGTGTGACGTTTGTAATCCAGTAGTATTCTGTCTATCATTCACTCGCCGTTGCTCTATTTAGGCAACATCTTTTAGGAGCTAGCCAACAAAAAATTAACACTGAAGATAATTTTGGCAACACCGTTCGTCGCTTTCTCGCCATTAGATCTCCATACTTCTAAGCTGTTGGCGCAACCACGTTAATTTTGCATTGTTTGCATTGTTTGGGAAACAATACTGAAATCGCTGTTATTCAAAACCGGACAGTTCATACTTGACGACCTAACAGTCTGCATCTTACTCCTTCATGTGGACTCTACACACATGGACAAGGCTAACTTCACTGCGACACTGCCGTCACCGCCATTTAGCTTCAGTCATATTCGTACACTGACGGTCAATCATCTCTGGAATGCAGAATACAGTACTACCTACGACGATGACTGGCCGCCACTGTGCATTTGGGTCACAATACCATTCAATACAATTTATAAGATAGGATATATGAACCCGTAACGTTTGTTCTTAACCAGCGACGTTGTTACTGTAAAGAATGCTTAATTGCAAGTATAAGACAGCACAAGCAGTCAATGCGGAGGTAGGAACAATGCCACCTCACTAGGCGGTATTCCATTGTTTTGGTGATAGGCGGGATAGTGGGAGGATCACGGTTGGTCAAACATCTGGTGAGTCCGGCATAAAAGTACAATGCAGTTGAGTTTTTCTTGGTTTGTAACAATACAAAACAGGTGGAGCTTTTTCAGGACCTGTAATGTAGTCTACAAGAACTCTTTGTTTTTGTCAACAGCAATTCCGATTCTACTGGAAACAGAAGTGCAGAAATATCTCATAACGTAACTTAACAGTGATTTGTTTTTACAATTTTTTATTGCTTTTCTTCAACTGTGATCTTCGAAGTCAATGAGGATGACAGGAGTGGGTAGACGATGAATTCCTTCATTTTTTCTTTTACATCCGTTCATTGTCATAACCAGTCTATTAAGTTGCATAAATATAGTCCGCGACATAATTTGATGTCCTGATTGAAGTCACCTGACGGAGTGGCAGTTTCCTTCACAGATGAATGTACTCTTTGTGTTCTGTACACTTCATCCACGGATTTTAATGACTCCAGTAATAGCAGTGAATTAGGTGGAAGTTGATACGGCACCATTAGTCATTCAATTTTCTTCAATTTAATAGAGAACAAGTGCGGCTGCTACCGAGTCATGGTTCTTTCTAAAGGAAGCACAACGACAGTTTCCATTTCTTAGTGAGTCGTTCCTGGATTAATAAGTTCGTTGTGAATCACAACTGTGAATGGACAAGAGAAGATGGCGTTCTAGCTGGAGCAATATGGCAGCGAAGGTCAGTGCAAGCACACGGGTAACAACGCATCTGCATCTTGAAATTCTTTACGGTTGTGATATTTCGTAACTGGATATAAAGTAGGCGTCAATGGCGGTGATCCGTCTGCGGCCTCAAAAGGCACGCGGCGCAACCGCGCCGCTCGCGGTAGAATCGTCGCCGCGGAGGCGAATCTGGGTTTCCTTGATAGTTCTTCATCACATTTGATGGTAACTGATAAGAAAACTAACTGACTATCAAGAAAACCTCATAATTTGATGTCTCGGAGAGGATTCCTACTCGAGCGGCGCGCTTTGCGAGGCCGCAGACGGGTCACCGCCATTGACGCCCTCTGTAGGTGCTCTGAAGTCAAATGGCGACCTATTTGGCGAGGTTTGTTCGGCAACCTAGGAAACGGGTTTTCCAACTAGCCAGGCAAACGAACTCCGCCAAATGTCTTGCCAAACAAAATGTTCCGCCAAATGGGTCGTCATACGAACCTTGCCAAACTGGTCGCCATACAAACCTTTCCAAATGGGTTGCCGAACCTCACCAAATGCGTCTTCATGCAAGCCCTGATCAATGCCTCGTCATATGAACCTTTCATTTTTGCACTGCACTTGAAATTTCAACAGGTGTGGATCAGATCCAGGATGTACCTCGGGTCTGGGCAACTGCACCAGCAACATCCATCGATGCCATGCACGACGGGAAGTGGCTCCTGCATCTCACCCCCATCGGCCAACGTCGTGCATTTCTGGATATCATTGGAATCCGCTGGATCCAGGCGACCGCCCACTACGATGCTCGGCCCGTCAAGGAGACATCCTCGATCGAAGATCTTGGCTTGCATTGGTAGCAGCTGGGAATCCCAGTTCATTGTACACCACCGTTCTGCAATGCGCACCTCAAACCTGAGTAACTGAACCGACGCATCCACTCGAGACCCGAAGCGTCGTATGTGCTTTTCCCGGGAAATGCGTCGCCAACATCATCTCCCGCCATTTGTCTTGCCAAACACCCGGAAAATTTGTTGCCAACATCTTCTCCCGCCACTTGCCTTGCCAAACACCCGGAAAATGTGTCGCCAACATCCTCTCCTGCCACCTGTCTTGCCAAACACCCGGAAAATGTGTCGCCAACATATTTTCTCGCCACTTGCCTTGCCAAACACCCGGAAAATTTGTTGCCAACATCCACTTGCCTTGCCAAACAGCCGGAAAATGTGTCGCCAACATCCTCTCCTGCCACCCGTCTTGCCAAACACCCGGAAAATGTGTCGCCAACATATTCTCTCGCCACTTGCCTTGCCAAACACCCGGAAAATTTGTTGCCAACATCTTCTCCCGCCACTTGCCTTGCCAAACACCCGGAAAATGTGTCGTCAACATCCTCTCCTGCCACCTGTCTTGCCAAACACCCGGAAAATGTGTCGCCAACATATTCTCTCGCCTTTGTATCGTCAAACATACTTGTAGTCCTTTCTCCCGGAAAATGTCTTGCCAAGCAGGATTTTGACCCGTAAAATGTCTTGCCGAACACATCCTCTCGCCAAATAGGTCGCCATTGAACTTCAGAGTGGGGACTGCGCCTCCCTGACCAAGAACGGCAATATCACAGACGCGGAAGTTATCGTGGATATTGCTGTATTCCGGACTAAGAAAGGGTTTTTCTTGGTACAGGTGCACATTATTGCATGAGTGGAAACTGTTCTAAGATGAATCAGTAGGTTTTCTCCGATGCAGCTGGGCCAGTCAGGGTGTTACTGCCGTTTCTAAGAAAGTAATAACACGGGAAGTACTGTGAAGAGAAGAAACCTAGTTTACTTTTTTACTGCGATTGAGAAGTGGCCGAGGTACTTCGGTTTTGCGAGCTTCTGCCATGAACTCCGCTCATCTCATTACCCATTCATGACGTCAAACGACAGTTTGTGCTTCCGTTCCAAATTGTTTTGTGACCAGTAACGAAACAACGTAGAAAATATACCGATTCCGGATTCACGGCAGAACTACGCAGCACTGCTAGTGCTTGAGAAATTCCAGAGATTTCGTTTAGACAAATCTTAAGTGAAAGATCCTGCGCTCAATGTGAGGCAAAGTATTCAAGACAAGTGAAGAATATCATAAGAGAAAAAAATTTAGGTCAACTACATCCAGCATTCTGGGATCGACCTTTAAGTGTAATGTTACTTGCATTCAAACTGATGATATTAAAATAAGAAGGTTATTCAAAACAAAACCCGGAGTAAGTTACCGAAGAAGACTTGCCAACGAAAATGAATGCGCCTACTCCTCAGACATAATTATAATACAAAATTCGAGTATTATAATAGGTATCCCGGAGCAGAGTGGAATCACACTTCGCCAATATTATTTCTTCAATTCCTTTACGGAGTTCGTAATGTTCCAGGATACCGTATCTCCGTATCATATCGAACTTGAGGTGCACTTCAAGTGTATAAGGATAGGAGATGAAGAATCGACATTAATCAGTCTCATTCTTAAGATTCGCCATACCCCCTTTAGCCCCTGTATGCCGACCATGTTGGGAGCTGTGAGCAAGTGTTGGAAACTTCCTGCACCCAACTCCCAACATCGTCTGCATACGGAGTTGAGCTGAAAGCAGAGCGCAGCACGAGGTGGCTGGTCCACTTGGTAGCGTCCTGCAGATTCAGAGCATTGGTACCAGCGGTTAGGGCATAACCAACTACTTGTCTGCTGATGTAAGACAGAGGCAGATATTAGAGGGGCACTTCTGGAAGATCATCAAAATAGCGGCCGAAGATCACTGTCGTTCAACCAATTTCTTCATCCTTACCACTCGGGGCGCTCCAGTGACACTCAGGTATTGCTCAACCGGTAGGAGACGGATCATGGTGAAATTTTTACTGCATAAGCGCACTACATATACTAACAACTACATCCCTTCCCCCAAAGTGGCATTCTTCGTTTTTGTGAAATTGTCTTCATTTCTGAAAAAAAAACGTTTGACCATTTTTGACCGCTTTCGACAGTTTCAAAAAAGATAAAGGTTTTTCGAAATGAAGGATGCCATCCTGGGGTAGAATTGACACCCGCTAGGCGTGCTTTTTCGAGTTGACAGCGCGTTAGAGCGCTACAGCAATTTCCTCGAAAATTTTCTCGGGGAGAGTGAGAAAACGTGCTCCAGCAACAATTTCCTGTATCTGATAAGTTCCATAACAAATTCCAACGATTCTAGCGGGTTTCAGCAGTTCCGTACTGTGTTAGTTCTTTCGAGGATTTCAACTTGAATTTGAGACTAATCAGAGTGTCTTTGTGAAATGGTACACATTTCTTGCTGAAATATCATTCTTCGTCTTTAATAGTGGATATTTACGCCACTTTTCTAGTGCTCCCTTCTTTTCTGAAAGAACACTAGTATGTAGATACTGAGTCGCCCATTTTTGAGTACGACTGGACTTACAGTCCTCAAAAAGATGGACGGATTGTGCGTTTGCACCATCGCGGCGGGGCCTGAACGAGGGATGCAGAGAGAGCATGCCTCAAGTGAAAGGACGATGGTGCAGTCGCAACACTAAGAAACCGCACGCGCAATCCGTCTATCTTTTTGAGAAGGACTATAGTAGTCAACAAGCGCAAGTGACCACCTCGTGCTGTGCCCTTGCTGAGAGGCTTCTGCCGCCGACTTGGAAAAAGGTGGGAAGAGGCATTTAACACATTTGCGACAAGCCACGTTTTGCGTTTGAGCCACTTCGGATCAACGCGAATTTTTGCTTTATTTATAAGAAAATAGCCGTGGAAGGAGTGTATTCGGTGTGCTGATTAAGAAAATGAAGTCTGTTTTGCATGCTGAAGCATCTCTGTAATGTTACGGTACTCATACTGTACAAACTGTAGAGAGCCGTCTCTCTCAGGATTTGGCCAAACAAAGCGGGTTGTTTCTGATCGCAAATATGGCATTCATTTTGTACCCGGACGCGCCTCTGAGGAGTTACGGTACGCATACAGTACCAGTCGAAATATGGGGTACTGCCATACATTAAGCAGATTTTGCCTTATAAATTTCCAAAAAAAACTGTTATGATGTAAATTGGATGCCATGTTAGTGATCAGCCTTTAAAATAACCCCTCTCTGTGAAATTTTGGTAGATTCTAGAAGAAAAACTGTACTCACAATATATCTACAATAACCATACAAAATGCTTTGCGGGAAAAAATAATCTCATTTTTGTGCACAGCATCTTAAATAATCCCACAATGCAAAGTTTCACTAGATTTTGCGAAGAATTCCACTTACAGTACCTGCAGTATGCCTGCAGTAAACCTACAGAACCGCAACAAGGTACAAAATGGATATCGTATTCGAATAACCCCTATGGGACAAATTTGGGCAAATTTGGTTGGAGAGACCGGTGGGTCGTATTGCCCTTTACGTAACTTCCCGCACGAACCACCGGTGGACCGTACTGTCCGTTATGTGTTAATGCGTATGCACCCTATTCGATGGATGGGGGAGGCACCCGCTATACCGAGTCGACACTTCATCTCAGACTTCCCAGACTTTTCTCGTACGATGTCACCGACTGCAGCCAGATGGATCGTTCATTTGGTCAGAGACGGAAAGTGAATCATCTATTTTGTGTGCGGTTATGGATCACTTGCTACTGCGCTGAACACGCCCTCTCATAGCCTTATCAACAAACAAAGTAAAGTTGAAAGCGAAAAAAAAATAAAAAGCGCCTCAGCATTTTTACTCCACATGTACACTCAACGTTTAACGTAGACAAAATCAGCTCAATTATGGAAATACTCAAGATCACTGTGTCATGGAGAAATTGTTTCAGCTAGACCATGTTTTGATTATAGTCTCTGTTGCTCTCAGTCACCTGTTTTCTTGGTCGAGAAAAAATGTCTCTGTATGCAAATCTTGCATTCAAATTTGAAATTGAAACAAACGAACCATAAGAATACCAGTTATCGTTTGAGAAATAAGCTATTTGTTCATTTATTTATTTGTTTCTATTTACCTGTTTATATATGTTTCACTTACATACATGTTTATGAGCAGCATTATGCTCCATCTATTTAAAAAAAAAACAGGACCTCAAGCATAGTGAGAGAATAAAACGAGGCAACTGTGCACCTGCAAAGAGGACACAACTATTGCCGTGCTTTTGAAAGGTGTAGTTTTGTAGGAGAGATGGGCTGCAGCGGATAGGAGTGTGCAAACAATTAGAGCTTTTCTAACCTAATAAGTCTTCATTATCGAACATGAATTTTTCCATTGGCAACTTGATTGTGCTGCAGTACAAATTAATTAAGTTGATCAAGCCCTACAAAATTGTCAGTCACCGAAATATACTAATAAACCACTACTGATGGATCCCAAGGGGATACAGTACGGCAGCAATTTCTTAGAACTTGTTTTTGTAGTACGGAATGGAAACTGTTGGGAAATCAAGGCCAATACAAGCTACCATAGCAGCGGAAAACCTGAATTGCAGGAATTTGTGCGTGCAATACATCTTACCTCACGCACAAAAATCTATGTGGGTACTGCCTTCAAAGATCCGCACTGGTACTCATATTCAGATTTTTGCGTTGTCACTGGAACTGTTGGAGGACTTATCTGGTTTCGCTGCATTCTCCGCCATCAAATGAAGTAGATGATGTGGAAGAATAGCGAATATATTTAGGTGCCCAAAATGAATAAGTATGCTCGAAAGAAGAATGCTCAACAGCCCATTAGGGCTAGAAAAGTAGCTAATCTCAGGTCCAATGCGTCAAGACTGTGCGCTGTTAAAGGCAGCAAACACGGAAATTTCAGTGCTGTAGAATTCGTAGATTAACGGGGTTCTTAGGGACGGGGAACTCATCGACAATGATGAACAGGCATGAAACTGGCAAAAACACAATAAATGATGGCGGTATCCCCCATGCGTTCAGAGCGCGGACGAGTCTTCCGCTGACAGTTCCCGCCATGAAATCTTGAGGGTGCTACAAATCCCATGCACAGCATTACGTCTGCTGTGCTAGAACACACACGCACACCACCATCAGCTGGCGCAACGAAACCCCATTTGTCCAGGCAGATGTGTCCGCGGCGGTATCTTCGCAGGTAGTAGGCTATTTACTGTGTTCGTCTCGCTGCTGTGATTGTCCAGCGGCCGGCCTCACGGTAAGCGACTCCCTTTGGAAGTGGGGATTTCAGTTCCTGCTGCCTTCCATGTAACGAATAAACACGTAACAAGTCTTGTTCCAGTGACGCAACAAATTAACGAAACACAGAAAACTGGTTAAATATCAGTCACTTGGTTACTTGGTTCCTCTCATACTATGATCTGAAAAAACTTGCCTACATATATCTGTTACGGAATTTCGAGAGTGATCTACATCCATCAAGTGGTAGACCATTGGTATCGACTAATGATCAACATCCATGAAACATTTTAAAAAATCTGCTCAAGGCTTCGTTACCACACTGATTTTATAAACCTTATCATTATGGAACTGACTTTTCAGCCCTGTCTGGGCTCGTTTTGGAATTGGTTGGTTTTTTTTTGGTGACATCTCGATTACTCTGGTAAATGTGCGCTCAGGATGGATCGCGAACAGCGTAATACTTCGTGTACAGCTTAGTTACATTTCCTTCCATTTGCCGCAATCCTTTCCTTAGTTGCTGCTCAAGCCCTCCTCCCTTTTACAGTAACTTCGGAGGAATGACAGAATTTGAAGGGAAGATTGCAGTAGCTGGAAGAGAATGCTGTTAGTCTTTCAGCCACCTATCACGCTGTCTGGGCTGAATTCCTAGCGCATATTTACCAGCAGTCTCACGCTACCTTTTCCAAAGATCGTTTCCTTTCATCAACATAAAAACAAAGGAACACAGTGGGATAACGGTTTTCGTCAACAAGACAGCTGGGAAAAATGGGAGCATCATCAACTTATCCTCACAAAGCCAAAAAGCTGCAGCTCGCTCTGTTATTGTGCTAGAAACCCATAATCTTAAAGTCTCTGAAAAGATGAGTTTTGACGGCTTTGAAGAACTTCATTCATGTAACAGTGTTAAATATTGGAGACACCTCACACAATTAACCGGTACTCGATTGACCCGAACTGTTCTGAAATCATAAAGTGGAGATCTCCATTGTGTGCTGCCTTCATTGAATTTTGTGCGCGAAATTCATTTGGTTGTAGTGTGTGCGTGTACTGCGACGCAACTACAGACACTTTGAAAGAACCAAAAATGAAGCTGATTCAAATTTGTAGCATAAGCAGTATGAGCCACATTGTTTAGTGAACTAATCAAATATTTTTTCCAAAAAATGAAACATGATTTCTTGAGAAGACAGCCATTGAGATGGCTGACTCTCGAGGGGCAAATCTCATTAAATGCATGAGGTACATCTGTAGAAGGGTGTAATGATCCCGAGTAGTTTTGTGGAGGGATCAGGGCAGAAGTGCAATATGTAGGTGAGGCGGGAAAAGTGAGGACTATGCGCCGCTTGGCCACAGCGGTCCGTCATCGTCGGGTTCTCTTTACCGATGAGAAAATTTTCACGCATCTCATAAACATGACAATGACCGCGTTCTACTTTTACTGGATTGTAGAAGATCCCAGAAAGTGTACACAGTTGCTTATGGTTATTTTCCCACTTCTATAATGGTATGGGCCGCAATCTGCGCGACTGGCCAGACTTCGTTGGTTTTCATCGAAAGAAGAACGAAGATTACGGCAGAATTTCATGACAAGAAAGAGGCCGTCCAGTTTCCGAAGCAAAAATTCGTGCACGACAGATAACAAGGAAGCGAATCTTCCTAAGTTCTCCGGAATCAATAAGGAAGATGGCATCAGAACTGGGTTGGAGCGAGGAGACGATTCGCCGAGTAGTGAAAGAAGAACCAAACTTTTGCCATTCAAGCTGCGATAAGCTCCATCATTCGGACGAAAGGATGAAGTTGAGGGCTGAAAAAAACGAAAGAATATGTAATGCTTGGCCTCAGCTGGCTGCCATCGTCAGATCCTTCCCACCGAGTAAAGAATTTTCACTCTTGATCAACATCATAAGCTTCGGAACGATCGCCTTCTACTTCCGCAGGAATCTGCAGAATCTGGGAACGTTTTTATGTTTTCATCGAAAAAGAAACCAAGATCACGGCAAAATTTCAACAAAACGGAAGACCTAGGAAGGTGGTGGATCCTTAAGTCATTCTTCACTTTGATTGAAAACCACGAATTCTTCAGCGTCCTTTCGCGGAGCCAAAACCACTCCTGGTTCGTGCAGAGGCCTGTTTTCCGACTTGTGGAGGGAGGATGTTGGACGTCAAACTCTCACGATTTGAATCCCAAAGATTTCTCTATATACAGGGTGGCGCATAATTACTGTCCCATCATTGCGCGAGTGCAAAATTTGACCTACCTTACAGATTCAAATCTGGTTTCTTCATATTAGGTTCGGCATATCATTTTGCTTATATATGCCTCATATCGGTTGGCTTGCCTCACTTTCAAAGATATGACAAAGGCATCATCACACCGTTCCGCAATTCTGGAGATGCGTCGAAGGGGAATCGAACATTCGGATATTTGTCGTCGACCCAAAGTGAATGGGAAGCTGGTGTACCGGGCTCTGAAAAGAGGGACGACGGATAACCTTCCAAGAACCGGCCGTCCTGTAACGGTGACAACTGCCCGCATGAAGAAAATTGTGAAGAAACGTTTGGAGAGAAATTCGTGCCGGAGCATGAGAAAGATGGCAAGCGAGCTGGGTGTCTCACGGAAAAGCCTCCATAGAATTGTTGAGGACAAGCTTGGGATGCGAGCTTACATGCTCCGAAACTTGCATTGTCTCAGCGAGAACTAGAGAGCTGCTAGAGTGAAAAAATGCCGCGCGCTCCTTGAGAGGGCCGTCGGTGGTGGCCATATGAGGAAGCTTTTTCACGGATGAGAAACTGTTCACAATCGAGCAGGTGTACAATCCCGAAAATGATAGATTGTACGCAGAAAGTAGTAGAAAAGCCGATGTAGCAGGTGGAATCGTATCACGCAACTTGCACATAGCATCTGTGATGGTTTTTGCTGGAGTGTCAGCAGCTGGGCGAACCCCTTTGTTTTTTGTGGAAAAAACCGTCAGGATTGACAAAAACGTACACTTGGGAACTGAAGAATCATCTGCTTCCGTGGGCCACTGAACACTACGAAAACGGTGACTGGATCCTGCATTAGGGCGGAACACCCGCCCATTGGGCTAGGTCCACCCAAGATTGGTGCCTCGCCAACCTCCTGGACTTCATCAGTGCCTCCGAATGGCCGGCCAATTCACCTGATCTGAATGTGCTGGACTTCTCCATATGGGCTATGGTGGACCAGAAGGCCTGCCAGAAAAACACAAAAGTGTTCAGGCTCTGAGGAAGTCTCTGGAGAAATCCTGGAACGAAATCCAACACGATCACGTGCGGGCCGCGGTGGAGGTATATCCTGAGCACCAAAAGGCTGTAATCCGCGCCAAAGGAGGCCACATTGAATGATCTCTTGGTTATAGTTCCGTCAAATGCTAATAAACAGTTGGTGAAGAGAATGTCTGGATTGATTGGTTTGTAAGTCCTTTATGTAATTTTTATTATGGGATAGTAATTATGCACCATTCTGTAGTTCATCCCAGAAATGAAGATGTCTTCTTTTCGGTACGGCTCAATGGGAGATTGAAACATGCACTGAAGCAGGCCTGGGACCAAATTACGGGCAAACAAGTCGCGGGTAGACAGTTTCCCAGAATACTTGGAGGCCTGCAAAGAAGTTAAGGAAGGACGTTTTGAACTTCTACTGTAATGTACGTTTCTTGTTCCTACTTTTGTAAAAGTAATGGAAGCTCATATTGAATGGATCGCTTCCAAGTGAAAAAAAATTAAAGAAAACCATTTGTGCGGGAATTTGAGCCGCACCCTGTATATACCTTGAGAGGTGTGAGGCTTTAGAATCTTCAGCAGTTGATCAACCAATCAATGTTGTAACAAGCTTCTTTGGGCCTATGAAGTTCGTAGAAATCAAAGGTCCTACAACAGGATTCATGCTCCGGAGACGTGAAAAAATTGGCCAGCTTGAGGAGGAGCCTGAAGAATCAATGGGTCGAGCTTGTAGCTGAAATTGAACTCGTTTCTTGACAACTTATACTTTATCATTGCTGCTAAGTACTTGGGGGTAATAACCGTTAAGCAGCTGTTCAATTGAAACGCCTAGTTCTCTTTGTTTTCATCAAGATTTTGATTAAAGTATTGCCAACCTGACTGTACATTCAAAGTAAGAAGCTCCTAGAAACCTGAAGTGAAAAGGTTCAGATCAGAAGACTCGAGGCTTGGGTTAGCTCGACGAATGGGCAAGGATATCCCAGAGATTGATTACAAGGCAAAGAATCAAAGTCTTCTCAAGTTATATAAAGCAATCACACTCGAGACCGTCATTAATTTTTCAAAATATTTCTCTATTTCTCAGTTCCACCAGCTTCAATGTGGTAACAGCTATCCATGTGAAGAGGACGCCGACCCAATACACCGTCGACTGCCGTGGATCGTAAGAGCACATGTTCGGCAGTTCTCCTTTGTCTTCGTATATTTTTGAGTCTTCGTTCATTCTATACATGGGGACACCTAGCTCGCATCGAAGCTTCTCTGAAGTATATCATCGATGAGATTTCATTGAAAGCAGATGGTTTTTATGCAGCATATATTTGTTGTCATTTACATAGAGGTAGAATAAATAAAAGGGAATAAAGTTTCGCCCTAAAAAAGTTTTGTGAAGCTTCACTCTTGTGTCCACAATGGAGAGGAGATCAATTGAAAGGGCTCAGTAAAAAGTACTGGTGTGATCCATAAATGGCTGGAACGACGTAAAAAATATATTGTGACTCTTCGCCTCCACATAATCCCCGCTCATACTCCACATTACTGCGTATGTGGTTTAGTTCTATAACTAAGAATAGAAGTATGCAGAATGGAAAATTGCAGTCATTTTTTGTTAACCATAGAGTGAGCCGCAGTGATGAGTGCAGGCTTAGTCGAGATTATCTTTTCAACATGGAGGTGACTTCTGATATGTGACGTTGCAATTGACAAAGCAATCGCTTGTTTCTATTCCGGTGAGTTTCACACGATGCGAATAAACAATTATTTCTACAATATGAGCGTGACTTCACACGAAAATGTTTCTACAAATTAAAAACCATGCACAACAGAAATGTTCACAGTAATCTGATACATACCTCCCAGGTCTATGCGTTCGCGTGTCACTTTTCTTCTAACATGTATTCACTGCTATTGCCAGTTGTTGATGACAACTACAAAACCATTGTTATAATGTGTGTTATTAACTACATCAGCACCTCCTACCACATCTCGCACCTAGCACTCACAGTATTTCCGAAATAATGTTCACCCCGAGCTAACAACTTATACACAAGCAATGACAGATCACGTACTTTTCTGCGTCGCACGCCTTCGATCTAAAAGCGCTAGAAAGGGCTTTTCTCATTTCTCATCTTGCTATGTTCTCAGTGTACAGTTGATCGGAAACAACCATGGTTACAGCGAAGACGCAGTTGTAGCGTCCATGGAAATGACGGCGTTACGGAAAACAATACTTTTCGTCTGTTAGACACGATCATTTTACGTTTGTTACTGCTTCTCGTAAACAACTATCAGACTGGTAAGAAAACATCACCTGAGTTCTCTCTCCTCCTTGGCCTTGATACAAGCTTTCGTTTTTTGTGTTCACACAGGACTGTCTGCTGTAGAAAGCCCTCGATAAATTCCACTCAGCTTGAATGAGCGTGTATTGCAAACATCCATGATATTTTTGTTTTCTAGGTCCTCACTCATGAGCGCACAAACATAAAAATACTTCTTTGGAACTTGGCCCTGAGTTTACTATAAGGTTGGTGCAGAAGTTTCGTCGTTTTTTTTTCTTCGCCGGCTTTATTCTTGCCACTGTTTCCATGTTGTTGTTTTTGTTGAAGGGAGCACCAACGAAAAAATTTGTCACTCAGGTTTCAACGCGATCTTGAGGTTTTGGCTATGAGAAACATACATGAAATGGTCAATTATCTCAGAGCTCATGGTGAAAGTGTTCTAGAATTTTACCAATATTCTGCTTTATGGAAAGCTGCGAATGAAGTAGATCAAGAAAGTCGACAACGCTGCCTCTAATGTCGACAAATTTCTTGGCGCGAATACATATTTGACTAATTTTGCAGCTTTCCTAAAGAAGAAAAATCATAAAAGAAAAGGAATCCAAATGTTCTCTGCAGAAACATAGCTCATGGAGGGGAACAAGACTCACAGTGGACGTCGATGGCGGTGACTTGTCTGCGGCCCCGAAAAGCACGCGGCGCGACCGCGCTGTTCACGCAAGAATCGTCGCCGCAGTGGCGTATCTGGGTTTTCTTGATAGTTTCTCGTCACATTTGATGATAACTAATAAGGAAACTGAGTGACTATCAAGAAAACTCCATAATTTGATGCCGCGGAGAAGATTCTCGCTCGAGCGGCGCGGTCGAGCCGCGTTATTTTCAAGGCCGCAGATGGTTCACCGACATTGACGCCCACTCTATGCTTAAATGCAAAGAACCAAAGAAATTAAAATTCACACCAGATGTGAAAATTTGACAATTCAGAGTCGAACAAGGGATGATATGGTTGAATAGCAATTGAGCGGGCTCAAATAGAGTGAAGCAGATTCTAGTATTGCTGCAATGGTCTCTACAGAGCACACAACAGCAACGCGCGCACTCACATAGCTTCGTGAAGCCGAAAGAAATGATGGCCAGAAGGAAAAAAACGACTAATAACATGTCATTCACGAAAACTATAGTGAAATAACACTTGTACATAAGAAAACAGAGACGTCGAATGAGAAACCAACCTTTTTAGCCAGCCCTGTACAAATTCAAATTGTGATAGTCGCTCTGAAGGTAACACTCACTAGAATTTAAATTTTTCAGGTGAGTGCTGCTCTCTGAAATCGGTCACTCATGATGATGAAGCTATGACCATACAGGCCGGCAGAGAAGCGGCTAGGCAATGTGGCAAGTCTCCATATCCAGATGCAAGAAAGAACTATCTCTATCCAGTCCTCCTGAAAATTTCACATGTTTCGAGCTATTTCAGACCTGAAAATGAGTTCTTCATACATTTCTCGAGACTCTAGATCCAAGTAGAATTTTGGAAGCACGGATTTTCGTGAGTGCTATCTCTAAAAATTGCACCTGCTAAAATCTTCGTGTTTGAGCTCTTACTAAATTTTGAGTTTTAAAGAGCATGGAGCTCATATCTACGTTCTTCAAGATAGCACGTACACACGAAAAATTCACGGCATCGACGAGCTGTTTTTGGGGGGTTAAATAGCTTTCCTTAAACACTCGCAGATCCCTTCACACGTAGGACACGCGTTCCTACAACTGAAGAATTTCTGCCCAAGAAAGTCACCATTATTTCCATCTGTCTAACATTTTGGATGCGCTGACAATGGCAACACTGCACTTTTACTTAGGGTCCTAATCTGAATGCTTTGAAATTACTTAGGGTACACCTGTTGACACCCGTGTTGATGGTGGAAAAATTTGTATAGTGTTAGAACGTTGATCATCCTGCATGACTTAACACAACTTCACGCCACTTTCAGATTCAGCAACTATTGTTCAGTTGGAGTGAACAAATCTCCTAGACATCTACAAGACAGACACACCGCGAGTGCTAGATCTGAAGCGCTTGAATTCCCGAAAACTATTAGCCTTACCACTTATTAGCCGATACTGCACTGATAACAAGTCCACTAATTTTCGAAGCAAAGGACTGTAATTATATTCCTCCTTTAGCAACGCACGAGATTGTTACATTCCTGGAGAAGCCTCCGGAGCCTTTGTCTCTGTCAGAGCCTGAAAGAGCCGGTCTGATTCGCTATTTGCAACGCCTGAATTTCCGAAAACTATTAGCCTTACTACTTATTAGCCGATACTGCACTGATAGCAAGTCCACTAATTTTCGAAACAAAGGACTGTAATTATATGCTTCTATTTGCAACGCACGAGATTGTTACATTCCTGGAGAATCCTCCGGCGCCTTTGTCTTTGTCAGAGCCTGAAAGAGCCGGTTTGATTCGTTATACTTCTCGACCAGCGACCTACTCATTCCACGAAGGTGGGTTGAAAAGTTTCTGGAACGGCCACAATATATGTAGTTGCCATTTTTCCCCAAATATTTTTATGACGTTGCATAGATAAATACTTCATATGAAGAAACTGAAAATGCCCAGTCGATTCGATGAAAACTGTTTTTTACAAGTAGTTAAGTGCAAAAAAAACTTAGAAAGTGCTCATCTATTGATAGAGGCGGAGGCTAGGCGGTCATTAAATCTATTTATTTGAAAAAGAAAGCGGAATGGAAATCAAACCGCATCATTGTGCCGATTTTAGCACCCTATCATCTTTATTCCCCAAACTTAGTTTTTTTTTGGTTTAGGAAATGGAGCGGAGATACACGTAACAGAAAGTGAACCAGGCGCAGAATGTCGCAGAAAAGCCAAAGTTCAAAAAATCACAGATAAGATCTCTGAAGTCCCTCTTGCGGGTGGCAATTAGAAGTGCATGAGAATTGAGAAGGTTTCGGGCATCTCTTATATCCATTAAATGTTTATTTCACAAGAGGTAATAAATCAAGAAAGCATTTTAAAAGAACGGTGTCGCATTTCTACAATCCTGAAAGAACGTATTCCAACGAAAAATTCTTTTGAACTGGAAAGAAAGCCATAATTGGAAATGAAGCCTGAGTCCAGCACTACCCTACGGATATATGACATTATTCAAAACTCCGGCTGAGACAACAAAATTGGTTCCGAGAAAGCAAAGGTCCATTTATTGGGGTGGAGTTCTGGTGGTACAGTCCTTGTCTTGCAGTTTCTTATCGTTGCGACTGCAGAATCGCGGCGGGACCTACTCGACCGTCTCACAAGGAGCTTGCTCTCTCCGCATCCCTCGTTCAGATTTCGCCACGATGGTGTAGTTGCGCAATCCGTCTTTTTGAGAAGGACTGTCCCGGTTTTCGCTCTCGGCGGGGGAATTTAGCTAATTTTCAGAGAAGGTGTTACTTCATCATATCGACCAATATTTTTGGAAGCATTTGAAGTGAGAGTTCCAGCGAAATGGCTTCGTTTGGTCAAGAAAAACAGCTTCGTCTCAATCACAGTATGACCGTTCTGATAAGTGCTGTCCCTCGGCGGAAACTTGTGAATATCAAACTTAAAACTCCTCCGCATCTGCTCATTTTTCTTCAGTGGCTTCATGGTGCTCCTGCGCGTCCAAGGAAGTCGAATTTCATCTGTCCGGGAAACAGTTATGGATGAGGAGCGAGCGAAATTTAGCTGTAGTCGGGTATTTTGTGTACTTCAGAGAAGGTGACTATAAGGAATGAGCGGATGGATTGAATTAAGTCCATTGAGCTTCTATGAGAGCAAGCAAAAATATGAATTTCTGGGCTGGTGCGATTTGTTTTTTTTTTCATTGTCTTTCCGAAAACTTTTCAACCCACCCTTGTATGAAACGTTGATCCACGCCCGAAATCACGACTCACGTCAGCGACAACTTTCTCACCTCTCCACAAGTCCTCCGGCAGGTTGATGCCTTCCACCACGGCCAAATGCGTTGGACTTGGAAACAGTATGAGACATGCTGCCATTAGCAATATCTCAAATCGGATATTATACAGTGAGAGTCATGGACACAGCTCACTGGGTATGGTGGAGCACTCCTCTCCGCCGTTCATTTTCGAATTATTGTTACGAATTCAAAAAGCCACAAGCGTCCTGCAAATCAAAATCTCACTGACCGTCATTTGCTTTCGTTTAATAAGCACCTAGAGAGATTGATGAGCGAGGAGTACGCTTCTATCCAGGGGGCTCTTTAACTCTGATGTAGAGTGGCCACGCAGCTTAAACAATCCATTTCGTTCCTGCATTCTCTGCATTTGCTCATATACGTAGTGCAGGATTCCTTCCATCAGACTTCTGCTTATAAAGGTGTAGAAAGTATGAGTTTTTTGACAGTGACGCTACCGTTAACTATGAGACAAGGCGCCTACAGTAAACTTCAGAGAGGAGCGGTACCGAGGCGATGTTGTGTACCTGACCATTATGACGAGTACAAGCAAATAACACCACACGAAAATTTTTGTCTGTGCACTCCATTTTTACTATTGGAACCTTAAACAGCATGACATTTCGAACTGGTCTCTGCATTATGAAGGGGAGTGCTAACTAAATGCCCAGTTAGCATGAGTTTAAATCTGAGTCGTTGCCGATAAGGAATCAAGATTTTTTGAGGAACTTCCCAATCTCCCAATCTCAAACTCCCAACATTTAGTACTCCATCAAACATTCAATTCGTTTTTTATTCCGAGCGTAGCTATTTAAGGAAGAAGATCACTCTTCCCTCTGAATAGTGTAAAATTTTCCTAGCTTTACTATAATATTTAGAACAGAAGATTACTTTTTCCTACTGAAGTTTGTACCACTTTGGCATCTTATGACATGTGTACAAGGTGCGCCAAAATTTTTGAACAATTATGGTTTGCTGAAAGCATGCGAAAAAGTTAGCTGGAAAAAGTAGCGGTTATTTTGTTTACAGTTTAGTTGCAGACATGAATACCCCAATTTTAGTAGGATGAGACATCGTCTGGTAGAAGCACATCCAAAGTGTGGAGCATCACTTCTCCAATTACTTGCGAAGAGGATTCAAGTTCCTATGGAATATAAGGAAATACCTCTTTTGAAGACACTAGAGGAGTTATTGGAAAATTAGCAGAGATGAGCCGAGTATCGTGTCTTTCTTCTCCGTGTGGTCCGAAATCAACCGCACAGGCGCAAATATCGCATTATGTATGTTACTTCCTTGCTTTTAGCTCATATTCACGCTTGTTTTCCTTAGCTAGTATTCTTCTGCTCTTTTCGGATCAAACACGTGCTCTTGGGATCTACAGAACGATAAATTTGCACTCCCTCCTCCTAGCGCACACATGGAGATCAACATCCCTTATCACTAAACTACATCTACCCAAGAAAATCTTTGATTTTAGTTTAGAGGCTGAGCATTCGCGGCCTCTGGGATGCAGAAAATTGAGCTCTTGCCAAGAACTTTGAAGCAGGCTCAGGGTGAACTCCCTGTCGAATATGGAAGCGCCTGCGTCGTTGTCTCACCTCTGGTATTTCGAGAATGTGAAATAACGAATAAAGAATATTCGCAGTTGGAGATAGAATTTGGGCTTGCATTTAAGCCACAAGCACGTATATTATTATCTGTCTTCTAGCTTCCTCTCCTTCTTGCTCTAGCGAGTTTTTATTTCTGTCCGAAGACTTTTGGCGCATCCTGTACGTATTACGCCTTACATGCTCAATTATTTTATAGATGTACGTCTTCTATGTTAGCCTTCCATGGGTCATCGATCAAGAAGAATACAACTGCAGTTCGCGTTCACACTCTGAGTGGGTAAGCCGCGGCTCGTTCAATCCTTACCAGGGAACATATTATGGAATATCCGGAACCATCTTTTTGGTGCGTTCGACAACTTCATGTTAGGGCTTCTCAAGTTTGGCTGGAAATCAGCCCCTCGTAGATGATTGTTGAACTGTTTCCAGATTCTCTATGCGTTGAGTTTGACGGGGATGGTTCGTGGACACTTGTTAAAGATACCTTGCTACCGTCTTATGTTCTTTAATGGAATTGTTGATATAGTCGAAATAGGCGTTGGCTCATTCGCCACCACTTATTTCCATTTTGTATGGTTTTGAGTGAATGTTGGTCATCACAACTTTTAATTGACTGTGCTGCGGTATCGATCTTTCAGACTGGTGCCGTTTTTTGTTCCATAATGACTGCGGATTGGATTGCAGGACACATGTGCTGGAGTAAGTTAATGAGACTTTGGCAGCTGCTTTTATAATATGCTCTCT
The DNA here is from genome assembly GCA_000688135.1 of Ancylostoma ceylanicum. Taxonomy (NCBI): domain Eukaryota; kingdom Metazoa; phylum Nematoda; class Chromadorea; order Rhabditida; family Ancylostomatidae; genus Ancylostoma; species Ancylostoma ceylanicum. The sequence continues at coordinate 44,254 of JARK01000110.1, read as the reverse complement.
TGAATCTTTTAAAACTTCTGAAAGTCCTTTAAAGTTTTCAATTATGCAAAAAGAACGATGACATATGTTTGTAAAGGTGTCTGGTGCGGTGCAACATTCAACTGCTGTGTTCTTGCATTCAACAGAGTGGCAGAGATGATCCCAGCAATGCGACCTCTTCGATTTCTATTCAGAGGTCATATTACTTCAAGCCATTGACCGTAACTATATAGCTAGAGCATTTTTCAAGTTTTCAGGAAAACTAGTGTTTCTCTGGATGTTTCTTTCTGTCTTGTTTATGGTTGCGAGACCATTTATAACTAGACCTATACCATATAATACGGTGGTGTCTTCTTACGTAATTATTCCAGCGATTAGTGACGACATTGAATGGGTAACACTTTGCAGTTATAGTTCAGAAGAGAAGGCAGCAGAAAGATGTAATTAGGAAAGTGGTGAAAAAGGGCCACAGAAATATGTTTGTTGTTAGGATGATATTAACTCCGACACCTAGTATTCACTCCATGGGTTGCAACTCACGGAACTCATGCGTAAACCACAATATCGATAGATTATGTAATGAATTCACTTCTAGGAATTCTCCCACTATGGTTCTCTATTTCTCTCTATTCACAACCTAAGTGTTCTGTTCACACTAGTGACGCTGTATGCAATACTTTGTTACTATGTGGTGAAGATGCGTCGTGTCACTAAGGGAGGGATCGATAAAATTCAAATACAGGTAGACCTTCGCAAATATTGAATCAAGCGCCACGAAGACCCGGGTTGCTGCAACATTGCATTACAGTTTTGAAAGGGAGCATTTTTTTCACTGTTGTGTTAATATGGAAAGAAAGCTGCCTCCTCCACAGCGTATCTTTTTACTTGACAGAGACAAAAAAGAGAGCTTGAAGTTCGCAAAGTTAAAGACTTTAATAGACTCCCTCAGGAAACTTAGAACCTTGTTCTCAGCTAACGGTCTTCTGTTCATCTGAGTAAGCGGATTTTTTGGTAATCAATCAAATCGGCTCATTGGCCACCCGCTCCATACCTTGTGAAGGTGCACACCGATATATTGAAGGCAGTGTCTCACCCCAGGCACACCGGCTGGGAATTTTGCCGAATTCTGGCTTGGTGTACGAGGAGCCCCATCCTTGACATAAGCACGCCGAGACTAGTTTTCGGCAATGAGAACATCTCTGCGATCAAAGACATCAATTGAGGTAAGGCAAGACATACCATTTCTTTGTCTAGGAAGGCGTTCGCACTAGGTTGAATTGCTCCCTCAAAAACGGGTTTTTTTTTGACAGTTCTATTAAGAATCATAAACATCGTTGAACTTAAAAGCAGTGTACCATCTCGTTTTCGTGTGTGGCGAATTGTGAATCTCCTCGACACGCTGATTCCAGTGATATACATAAAGTGTCATAGAGTAGCCTGACGTTTTCTTCACATTAATGATATTTTGTATATACTTTTGAAATCAGCGTGGCGAGGAGTTCAAGAGTCTGTGGATATGTACAACACGTGAAATAAGGTGAGACACTGCCTCTGAAAGCGTAGCGAGGTCCATATTATGTTGACAATCCAAAATCGAAATTGTTGTAAGATACCGTCTATAATGAGATTGTAAAGGTATTAATTGGTGCGGTAGCGGATAGTGGCGGCACCCACAAGACACTGGAGCACCGCTATGAAATTGAACAGATAGCGGAGTAGTTCCTTCTCTGAAAAGCTATGTTCAAGTGAAGCTAGAGATGGATGTTGTGTCTAGCCGGCTATGCCATGTGTTCTTGATTGCGCCCATTGCAGAAATTCAGCTTTCTATCATGACTTAACAGGCTTAGTCTGTCTGTCACGTATGTGTGTCATTTCGTGTGAAATGAAGTTCTGAGACATGCCCAAGAGTAATGATAGTGCTCTACATCGTGTGCAAGAGCAGCGGTGCATGAGGGTGCTCCGACGCCGAAAAGTGTGGAAGCGCCTAGGTACAGGTTAGTGGGGTGAGATGGATTCACTGCTGTGATAAGTATGCACCGGCGGCCAAAAATGAGGGAACGCCTGTGGACATGTCCAATGGTGGGATATGACTGTGCCCACGATTAAAAGTGGAATAGCGCTGCTATCGCCGTTTCTGGATTTATGGGTGGGCCAGCATTCGCTTCGTCCTTCCGTCCCACATACCTGAGCCAATTATACATAAGTTTTTCACACCACATTGGCAAATTTTCTGGATGAACCGCTATCCCATACCCCATTCTCTTCAAAAATTTTAAGAAAATTTCAAATAAAGGACGTGTATTAGCTAATCTTCTCAGTTTTTTTCTTGCGACTCACAAGACCAAAGCTGGACTAAATTTTACTTACACAGCATTTTGGAAAAGAAGGCACAACAATGCTTTTAATTCAATTTGAACAGCGCAAAAATGACGCTTAAGTAAGACTTAGTATCTGCTAGTGTACAAGTGCATTACCTGGAATGGTGCGTGAGCGAAATCTAGTGACGAAAACGAACTCTACCATAACGTAAACCAGCATCTGATACGTTTTGGTGATTCGCTGTACGCATGCAATCTTGGGATCTGCAACGTCAGCTCCTTGAAGATTTGGGGCGGACTTTTGTTTGCTGCTCAACGAGATCGCGTCCCAAGTTTTGCCCGATCTCTGCACTAGGCCACGGCTGCAGTCACTTCTCATCATTCCAAACGAGTCCTGTATGACTCTGTCAAACACAGAATAAACTGAAGTGGAGTATATCGTTTTCTCCACGGAATAACATAAATTTGTAATGGTTCTCCCAGAAATCTTGAATCGGGAGTAGGTACAATCACGACACAATTTCTTGTTGCCTTACTCCACTCACTCGACTCAAAACTTGTTATGCACTGCTTATTCGGTTAGTGAAGCCAGATAGAAAGGTTTGCTGGAAATAGAAGAGTAAGAAAATGAAACTGCTGCCTCAGATGGGGCAAATTGATCCTGAATGACCCAACCTGTGCGCGCAACTGTGAAAAGAATGGAGAGAGATAACTATCGGGAGAGTGATTATATGTAAGAAAAAATTATGTTCACATATTGATGTTTTTCCTCAGCAACATTAGAGTCTATTCTGTGCATTTTTCTCTTTTTTTCTCTTGGATTCCTCGTGCCGGACAATATCATTTGCAAAAAAATGTATTGCTGGAGTTCAACTATGGAAGGACATTTAAGATAAATGTATCTGTTTAGCTTTTTATACAATCTCTCCTCATTTGCTCAACGACTGCTTTTACAACAATAGTCTACACGTACCTAGAACTTTTTCCTGTTCCACGCGGTGTTGTTATAACTGCGAATGTGGTGTGGCAGCTTAGCCATGGTAAGGATTTTCTTGTTACATGAGAGAAATATCATTCAGATTGCTTTTCCTGCTGTTTTATGAGAACATCACTTAATACAATAATCTGTTGAAGGAGTTCATGGATTCGTCTATTTGTGTTTCAATTCGCATATACGCAGAGAAGTGATGTCGTTGTTTATCAAATCATCGACAACGGTGACTACAGTAACGACAACCACAGCGAGCAGAGTTACACATGCAGATTAGCGCAGGATCTCTCTAAGTGATGAGCATTAGTCCAGACCAATCCGTGACCAGATCATTCATTTTCCTACTTTTTAGAAATGAGCTCAGATTTTAGTGTTTGTCCAGTGAGCTGAGATTCAGGTGTGAACTACTGAGAATGACACAGTAACTGAATCCGTTTATTCGCAGGTACAGCTTCGTTGCGAACTTGCCTTGTATATGTAAGGTTTATATCCGATTTATTAGTACGGCGAAAGACACGAGTAGCATATTCCAGACCAGACTTTACATACTCTCCCTTGCTGTAATTCTTGGTTTGTCCTCGATATTGCTGTACTACCAATCTTCTTCTTTTAGTAGACAGATTTTTTCTAGGTCTATTGTTTCTATTCAATGGTTCTCTTCGCATGCAAAAAACGGACCAAGATCCCAATGTGTGTTCTAGATAGTTCATGACAGTTTCAAAGAGACGAACCATTTGTTGCTGGCTTCATTCACAACTACGCTGCAGTAGCTATCGAGATGAAGGTTTTCATCAGTTTCAGCATCGCAATCCTCGAACGGATTTGATTGGTATGCTACCAATACTATGTTAATCTTCCGAGTTATGACCTTCCAAGTTACAAACGACATGTTTCATGAAGTGCATTGTGAACAACATACAAGTGTTCTATTCGGGTGAGGTAGCGTAGATACTTTCAGTACTTTGTGTTTCCACCCGATATAATCACGATCGGAATATCATAGGATTGAATATTGAGGATATGCGCTGAGAGAACAAACATTGCAGCAGACCATCAGAGGAAATCTGACCGTGAAGTGGGATAACGCATACTGATTCCCCAATAAGACCCACATTTCTAAACAAAAGCAGTGATCGATATTCTCCGCGATGTGTCCTTCTGGATCCAACGCGGATAAGTGAAGTATCTATTTACTTGAGAGGTTCAGAGACTTCAATACATTGAAGTGACTTTCAAAAGGGTGGTTTCAAAAGTTATCTTAAGCAACGATATTCTCCTCGGAAGAGAAGTAAAACGAGTTGAAGACCATGCCCGAAAAAATGGGTGGAAGGCAACGTGCCACCCCACAGAAAACGAAATAAGGCAGTGTCCCATCTCTATTCACGTGTTAGAGATATCATAGAACCCCAGTAACGTATATCAACAGTTACAAAAGTGGCGAAAGACCTGTTTCTGAAAGGGACGAATTGATCTGTTTTGATTTGTTGAGGCTTTTCTTTCAAGCTTTATTTCAGTGAGCTTTCGGCATCTAATGCCCTACATCAACACGCGTTTACGAAAGCAAGTGCCTCGAAACGGAGCGTCGTTACTGCATTGGAGAAAGGAGGTGTGATCTTTGGGGCACTGTATGATCAAATGCGATGGATGTGGTGAAACGTATATAGGTGAAACGATGAGACCGCTACGGAAAAGGCTAGATGAACACAGACGTGCGTTGGCTAACCCTGCTTCATATCCGAAAGAAAGTTTACGAGGCACCGGACCCTGAAGCACGCGAATGAACCGCCACCTACTTTTACGGTCCGTGTCCTCCACCGTCACCTAACGAGAACATTAGAGAGGAAGATAATGGAAGCCAGCGAAATAAAAAGCAGTGGACCGGAAATAAACACCAGAGAGGAGCTAAAGGACTTTCTGGGGTTGGTCAGCTGATTAGATCTCTCGGCCCTCTCAGTATTCTGATCCCAATAGCACCCACTCCACGAGGGGCAGTGGAGGGTGGGGTCCGCTGGCCGACCACAAAATCACCAACCAAAGAGAAAACTTAGAAACACGATCAAACACAGAAATGAGTTGGGACACTGCATTCAAGACATCATCAAGTGCGAGAGTGAGTTGTTGATAAATTGATCAAGCGGTGGCTAGAGAAGTTTCATTCAATTGGTAGTCCTCTTGTGAACCCCTCCCTATAGGTGGTTCTCAGTATTGTCAAGACTGAAATTTCGGCCTCACTAAATCAAAATACTTTCTGAAGGTGTTTTACGAATGAAGCAGTAACATGTGAGAGATTTGCAGAACGTGATGCAAAGAAATATGCTTGCATAATATAGCACAGCATCTGTAGATCTTTAGGTATCAGTTCCGTTTGTATGCAACATAGACATCAAAGCGAAGCGAGAAGTCTGGAATTCCGTGTTGCCGGGTACTGGGATACGTATGATATGAATGGACGCGTATTTTTATATTCGCCTTTGAACAACACAACTTTCTCCCTCATTCATCTCATGAATATAGCTAGACCCTAGCGGAAGCCGGTCCCGTGGCCTGTCGTACGTTAGTGATAGTCACAGGATCATGGAGAGATTTCGTGAAGTCCCGGAAGTTTACTAAATGGCGTCGAATTTCCGGATTGAATGTTATAAGAATAACCCTGAAATGTACCATTGCGGACAAATACATTGTGAAAGTCTTGGTAAGACTACCTACCCTCCTCCCGCATGTGATAAACCCCATATAAAAGTCGTGCAGAGGAACAATTCAAAATCAGTTCGCACTACACGTGAGATCAAATGGAAGCATATCAACATGAATGCATAGATTAGGGAATTCATGAATGCCTGAAATGTGTTTCAGTTATGATGTTGGACGCGAACATCAACTGCAACAAAGAGGGGTCTCACTCAATCAACCCCTCGGTCATGATAATTACGTATGGAGCGGTGCTTAGAACTACGTAGTCCTAGATAACCAACAATGCTAGCCATTGCTTGGTTACTGCTCGAAGCATCACTCCCAGGAGAGTTTATGTGTAAAAATAATCACAAGAAGGTTGATCACTTTTTCAAGGAGAAGGGGTGCGTCTACATTAGTATTAAGTTGATGCTATGCTTCTCAAAAGCTATATCGCTTCCAGTCGCTGCAGCGACAACAGATTCGATGCGACCTATCCCAACGAGTGCGCCACCAATGCACTGCCCTCAAACAATGTGTACTGAAAATAGTGTCACCGCGGCTGCAGCTCCATACTTCTTGATAGCAGCTGCATGCGTGTACTGCACGTACAGCGGTTTTGTTGGATAATTTGTGAAGGTTTAAAGAAGCCCAACTATGCGGTCCAAACTATAGAGTAAATTCTAACCTTAAGCGGTAGCTCAGAACACCGAAAGCAAGTTTATGATTGCATTTGAAACTTGCTTTCTCAAAAGCTTGTCGACAACTTGTTTTCACCCTTCTTTGCCGACAAGTTGTCCGTCCAAAAAGCTTGTTGACAAGTTGTTTTCACACAACGGAAGTGTGAAAACTTCCTTATCACTAATTCTATTATAATCACCTGCGTAAAGAAAAGCAGTTCCTTCCTCTGTCGCCGCGAAATATCATTACTTTGGTGAGCACTTTTGTCGTTGTTCGCTCTTCGAGCTAGTATATTCTAAATCTTCGGTGTTAAATGTATGTCCACAATCTATTTGTGTTAATTTACTAAGAATCATGCAAGGTGATTTTGACTAACCTTCGTCATCGATTTTAACTGCAAAAGCGTGATGACATCAACAGCACCAACTACCAAAAACAAACAAACATTGTATCCCATGTCAATGTGAAAAGACAGCCAGACACTGCAAGGCTCGCTGCCAAATGACCAAACGCGATAAACGTGGTCGAAAAAGAAGTCGCAGCCACCTGAATTCAACAATTATCTTCGTTCTATTTGCTGCTCAAAACAAACATACTTCTAAAATAGACACCCCAGTAGAGAGCGCTTATAACTGACACAAAAATAACTATTACTATGGTCGTGGTGTTTGTGAATATTCGCCGATATTTCATTGGAAATGTGATGGCGACGAACCTGAAGCGGGTTCTGTTATGAAATCATGGACTTGGTTCATAAAATAAGACTTCACCTGTTAATTGAAATAAACAAGCTACAATGAAATGCAGTTTCAACGAAAAATAGTGAAAGTTGACCAACTCGTAGATTTGTCCAGTGAAGTTGCTCCGGTATGGGTCTGAATCAGTTCCTATCATAAAACGTTGGGAATGCATTATAAAGATCAGAATTCGGCAGGAACTAGACACGCAGATCCCAGAATTTTATAATGCACAAAGGTGACGAACATCCCATCTTTGGGAGGGTCCAAAATGTAATTTGGCGTTGTACCTGGAGCAGTACTTGGTAACTGGATGCCCGCCACAACTGTAACGTTGGCCAACAAGTCCTGCCGCGTTTTACCGATAAGATGAACAACTCGGCTTAGCAAACTGCTACTGGTCCCCTCCCGAGAAACGGGTTCAAAGAGTTGTTCCTAAGCATACTATCTGAACTGTCTAAATCAGCGTGGCAAGGAAATCCGGTTACTTTTGGAGATGAGGTTACAACCAGCCTTGCTGCAGGACCAAGTCTGGGGACGTACCAGTGACTAGTAGAGGTATTACAGCAAAATGCTCACATTATTGTCCACGGAACTGCCCATAGAGTGAATATGAGGAGGATAACCGCATTAGAAAAGGCATGGTACGCAGTGAGGTAGCCAAATGAATTACGGAATGTTTTGTGTCGAACCATCACCAGAAAAGAAAGGAAGTTGCACAGCATTCCAACCAGACAGACCTAAAAAGATGAATATTGGCAGGCGTTGCAAGAGAAAAGAGAAAAGCTGACTGTTTCATGTACGTATGCAATAACATTTTTTTTGATTTCTCGCCGGAGAAAATCGACGATTCTGGAATCCAAACATTTAACATGAGTTTTAGAATCTGTGTCTGTAAAGTTAGTCAACAACGTGGATGATCAAATATTTTACCACGAGTGATTTTCATACAGGAACAATTGAAGGAAACGATAAAACTGCGCGCTTTCCGCAATTTTGCTATTACCACGTTTATGCAATCCAGGTTTTATTTTTAGACACGTAACTCCGATGATTGTGCTCGTGAATTCATCCAAACTAATCTGTAGCCTGAACAGCAAGTGCTTACTTTTCAGCCACGCGCTCAGGCGTGGTGATTATGAAGAGTCGATTTCATTTAATCAACCCTCCCCCTTGGGAAGCTGGAAGGTAACTCATCTTTTCTTAGCATGCGAATCTCACCCTCCTCCTCCCTAGCCCGTCATGCCCTGCCGTTGGGGTCTCTTTCTTGCATACGATCCACCCTCTCCCGTACGACTCTCCCTCCCCCACCTTTACCGCAACAATATGACCACGTTTCACCTTATCCTTGCAACCAGTGCCCTTTTACGGACATGAATCGGAAACCATTTTGCCCTCAGCGAATTGTTTTCAAAATTCTCTTCTATTTCCTTACATCGATGACTGAAGTGACGATGGAAGGACTTGGTAGCTCATTTCCAGGCACAAGAACACTATGGTCTCAGACCACTGCTAGACTGCAGCAGGATCACCAGTAGGAAAGTGATGGAGAGAAAGCGCTTAAAGGCAACAGAGCTCTACGCAAAATAAGGATTCCCACGAAGGATTGAAGCAATGTGAGAACAGCAATAAGAGTACTTAGTGGATCTTGGTCCCGAAATGATTACCCTCGTTGCCTTTCAGGACCTGAACGTAATCACTGACCTCACTAATCTCTCCTGTGTGCCTATATAACCCTCAAAAATCGACGATTCGCAAGTATTTCACATGTTGAAGTACTAGGAAGATCTAGTACAGATTAATGGAATGAACTTACCACTAGTATAAGGCCGCCTTCTACAAGATTTATGACGATGGACTCCTCTACTGGAGCATCTCCAAGTGAAGTATCGTCTGTGGTATTAGTGGTGTTCGACAACATTCTGAAACATTTGACTGTGGACCCATAACAACGATCATATACAGTCACAGAAAAAGCACAAAAGAGGTACAGAGAATGAGTGTAATTTCCGCGAGCAAAGAATCTAGTAAAGCAGATAAAATTTTGGATAAAAATTCACCAGCACTTCGAAAAAAGCCAAATCAAAATTGATGCATAGAAAAAAAGCGTTGCGCTGGATTGTTAATACTTCTGAAAAAAAGTATAAAAGCGTGAAAAAAAGACGTTCACATTAGTCAACAAGCATCATAGCAATGACAGAGGCGAGAAAGGGAGAAAAGGTGTGTATGAAAAAAGTGGGCTCCCCCTTCCTCTGCAGAATCGGATGGCTGCAATTTCAAAAGTGAACCATTTGAAAATAACTTCAGATAGTAAAGGAAACTTGTTTAAAAAATTTCGGGAAAATATGAACACAAAATCAAGTTCAGAAGATCTAACTAATTTGGTTGTGACCCTGATGTTGTTGGTTCCTTCTCGTTTACCCCACCTCTCTTTTTTCCTCGCCTCCACCACCACTGATATGTACATAGATCAACATGTTAATTTTAAAATTCATAAGAGAGAATACGTTAATAGCACCCTGGTACTGTGTTGAAACTTGCATGGCAGATGTATTAGGTATTAACATAAGTTCTTGCGCTCTTTTTCGGATGCACGTTTCTCCATCTATTTGTTATCTTTCAGGTGCAAGTCATGTACGATTCGAAAACGCTAATCTTCTTCTACAAGAATTTTGCGAGCATTTTCTGGTAAACTGACAGTTTGCCTAAGTTTTTAGCCTGCGAAGAGGATCAATGAGTCAATGAAAAACAGCGCAACCGACAGCTGCCTATTCTGGCATTCAGCTAAAGCTCGAAAGGCCATCAGAACTGGCCAAGCGACCTGTGCTAAGTGTGAAAGAGACATTTTGCTCGAGACGGTCGGTCATTAGCGATTTTCTAAGCTCAAGGAAGACATATTTGCTTTTAATGACACCACTTACTTCGACCAAATAGATTTTTGTCGAAAGGACCTGGGAAGTGCTCCATGTTAATCGTGTGGTCTAGATGGACGTCATACCTCTCAAAGGTATCCAATAACTAAGGTGATTCTCCATTCGCACGGGTCTAGCCATCTCACCCCATAATGTCGTCGGACCCACCCTTGCCAGCATCGCCAAACTGGTCCTACAACACTTCCACTGGTAATGTTATTCCGCGTTTATATTTTGCAGTGCTTCCACGTTCAAACAGTACCGAGTGCTTTCTGGTCCCTATTGAATACAAGGAAGAAATTGTGTTTCTTCTCGAATTGGGGTCATTTTTCTTAAGCGTAAAAATCAAGTAATTGAATAGTTCTGTGAAAAATCATGAGGACATTTTTGTAGGGAAAGAAGAGAGCTTTCAGATGGTATATAACATGTTGGGGGAAAATGGCAATAGGGCGGAGAAAACCGCAACTGGAAAAAGCACAAGGACTTATGTTAACACCTAATATATAAATAAAATGAAACTTGTAATCACGCAAAACAAAGCGAGACGTGTGTTCAAATATGGGACAGTTGGAGCAAATAATGATACGGCTGAATATATATCAATTTCTCGCGAAATTCAAGATAAAGACCTCATTTTGAAATAAAGGAGAAATTTCACCATAATAGGCATGCCATAATAGGCAGAGCACGGAGCTCCCTAAATAACAACGAAAATTACGGCAGTTTTTACAGAGAAGAGATTAACGCTCACAGTTCTTTTTCAGCTCTACTAATTGGAGCGTCATTGTTATTGTAATTCTCTCAATTTGAGACATTGTTTGGTTGCCCTAACTTAATACTGCAATTAGGACTTACTCGTTCAGTGAAAAGCAGCACTCAAGGAAATTGAAATTTTTAGAAAGCCGGAAGGATAGCAGACTATTTGCCCAGAATCTGTCTATAAACCGAATAAAATGTCTACTTTATGGTTTACGGAGTAGAAGACACGATCATTGCAGCTCGGAAACGAAATTATGCTAATTGGAAGATATGAGTCAATTCACGGGTAGTTAATGGAAAACAAGAAAGTGTTGTGTTTTGTCGAAAGAGTTTTTCGTTCTCGTGAAATCAACAGTGCCAGGTTCATAAAGTCACGATTCTCCTGAGGACAAGATTAAAGAGCAGGTGGTGTGACTAATTGTTTGGCCTGCGTCACATTACTTTCCGACTACAACTTCCGAGAACAAAATGATTAGTGGTGATTTCCGAGATAACGACAGTCTAACAAATTTCCGATCTCGAAAATTTCCTAGGATTTCCGATTATGAGAAAATAGCATTACGAACGAGTGGCCATGAGAAACCGTTGAGCAAAAACCAAACATTTTGATCTTGATTTTAGTGTTATGATTGCAACACGGATACATTATCGAAAAATAAACCACCTAGTTTCTCTCAAGCCTCGTTCCTTGATGTTGTGAACATTTTTCTTCGCTTCGGTATCCGTAAAGTCCGTGAATAGTTTCACACGATGTTGTCAAAACCAACATCTACATTGAGATCTGTGATTTTCAGCACCGTGAGGGAAATCCACTAGGTTCCGAACACTTGTCTTGATAGACCAGAAGGTTTTCATTGGTGTTCTGTGATACAAGCAAGAGTAGATATGACAGCGTTTTTCAGAGTCAGGGCGCAAAATGAGCAAGAAAAATAGCGGATATTTATGCACGATCGTAATAGGGAGCCACTATTAGTATGTAGTGGGTGCTTCAGTAATGTTTAAGCGTGCTCACTAAGGTTACTGCCTCTCTGTATGATTTTCATTATACTTGGAACCGAATAAAAAACGAATAATTTTATAACTTTAATGACATTTCAGGAAACGATTTAAAATTCCAGATATTTGAGAATGAGAAAGCCCCAAAGCTCTTCTTTTCTTTCGTACAGCACCACAGTGGTCTCTAATGTTAGAACATTAGAAATTTCCATTTATTCAAAATACAAAGCAAAAATATTCGATTTCGAATAAATCGAAAATTCGAATGTCCCAACATGGAAGACAAATACAGTGCTGCACGAATCAGAAGAAGCGCACTAGGGCCTCCTAATTTTCAAATATCTAGATGTTCGAATTGTTTCCTAGTGTCGCGAAAGCGATGCTCCCGCTCCAACGCGGCCCGGGCGCGCGGCTCCCGCAGTGGGAACAAAGTACACAGGGTAAGGCCTCTTTACCGGCCTCCGTCGGCGCCGCCAGTTCTTCGATTATCCGCGCACTGTGTGGCTGCGCGCCCTCCGGCATATCGCCGTTTTCCTATCTTCACCTTCGACCCTGGCCTAACCGTCAACCCGCTGCGGGGCTCCGAGCCCCGACTGAATCCTATCATTCCACCTAAACACGCTAACCGCCACCAACTCTCTATTCCTCGTGTATGCTGTTTAGTTAGTTGTCTCTTTCCTCGCCCCAATAAACGTGAGTGTTAACATGTTTTTCTTGAGTGTTTGGGACGTAGTCCCCAGGGTCAGAACCCCCTGATATTCTTAATGTTACTTTGCCTTGTATTTTCAACACCTAGATTGTTATTGAAGAAACAAAATTATTCGATTTTTATTCGGTCCAAAGTATAATTTTCATACATCCCACTTGACCGGAGCGCGTGTGTGTGGCACCGTAGTAAGAGGCTCGCTGTGCACGGACACGGTCGATGGTCGATGGTTCGATCCCGCCCGTGGCCAACCAAGCCATCCATCCTTCCGTGGTCGGTGAATTGCTACCAGAGGAGTCTGGGAGGATGAAGCACTGACGTGGCTTATCGGACGCTCCCCGCAAGTCACTGTACAAGACACATACATATTCAATGCCTCTACGATGCTCAGATGAAGTCGAATGCGTCCCACATGACGGGATTAATCAACAGCGACCACTTTATCCTTTATCCACTTGAACGCTCCATTGATATTGCGAGAGTAAACGATCCACTAAACTAGCTAAGCATGTGGGCTTTAAATTTTCAATTTTTATTTTTTTAAATCGCATTCGTACCGCGGTCCGGTACGAATAGTTTGATTGTGTTGAAACTTGATGTATAAATAGTGGGGGCGGATAAACTTGTAAATTTCCCACACTGTTGAATGTCATCACTAATTTTCATTTTCATTTTCATTTAATACGTTTCACAACGTGCTAAAAACAAAAAAAAACAAAACTGAACGAACAGGTAACAATAAAACGCAACCAGGATTAGGAGACAAAAAAATTAACATTCGTATCAATTGAAGCACAAGCACCGAACCCTTCTAGCCAGCCATTTCCACAAATACTCGGAAAATGCATTTCATCGAACGTCCTACGATTTGATTTTCGGGCAAGATATGAGCCAAAGGGAGCCAAGACATCTCGACAGAAAGATCCACACGAAAGCCGGAAACACCACCCACATCAGCCGGCAATAATTCCAAGACGTCTTAAATTATGAAGACCTTGTGAGCTTCCTTTGTAATCGAATAAACTACACTACATCAAATTGTCAGCACATTTTTCTACTGAATGGTTGCACTGCCTGTCTGGTTGTGCTCGGCCTAAGGCTCAAGTCTCTGCTCATTCACCAAAGGTCGTCAAAATAGCAATCTTCCCACATAACATTTTCATTATTAACTGTTTGTCATGTGGACCGAAACTTTCGCTTTGAGTTTCGCCTTGGATTCGATCATTGTAAGATCTCGTGCTGGGCCTAGTCACAGAAGCGGAAGGAGGTTAGCTCGGATCAGAATTTTCATTCACTTTGTTTTGTAAGAGTAAGCCCAGTCAACATGCAGGAGCAATTTCTTCTACCAAAATCATTGTATTTATTATATTTACATTTATTATATTTACATTATACATTATAGATGAGATTGGAATATTTTCGGGCTTCCGAATGATGTTGAATATTAAGTAAAACTTTGGCTCGGAGTATTTGTGATAACGATAGAAACTAGTGCATGTCAGCAACGAATACATTCGACTATAATCGGAATTTCTCACGCCTAAACTTACCTATAGTCAACTCCAAATGTCCGTAGACAAGAGTTGGGGGCGCGGCGCGGGTCTCTCGCTGTCTGCTGCACGGATTCAGCGTGGCATGCAGGGCAGAGACGCGGAGGAGAACCGCGCCGCGCTCCCAACTCTTGTCTACGGACATTTGGAGTTGACTATATTTGATTATAACCGCATGTCTTCATTTCCTCTGTACTCCCGCCAATAAGGTTCAGTTTATAGTGTTAACATTTACGAACGTACATATAATATTAATAGGATCACAATACGAACAACAACTAATACTATTGGAACGGATGACGCCGCTTTTTTCAGCTGTGGGCAGCAAAGTAATGAGAAATTTAATTTTTTAATAACTCCACGTGAGAAGTGTTTTCAGAAAAATGGCACAAACAACAACAGCTCTTGGTGAACATCCAAAATGGCTCAACTGCTGTGTTTTGCAGACGTCCACTGGCTATCGGGGTGGGG